>VYYI01002913.1:0-13501 GCA_021029175.1 Bilobella aurantiaca | reverse complement strand
TTCCAAAGGGACATGGAACTGGAAACGGAACTGGAACGGAACGGTTTGAGCCGTTTCCAAAATTCTTGGAACTGGCACTGGAACGGAACTGGAAACCGGTTTCGTTTCGTTTCTGGCACTGGAACTTGAACATCCCTAGCCTTGACGTAATCCTTAGAACTGCCCTCATTTGCATTGATGCATGCTAATGAGTCTTCTATATCATCAACCACTCCCTTACTTATTCACTAGCCGCTCTGCAAGAATGCCAAATAACGCTCCAAATAAATTATAAATTAATACAATAAATTTATTTAATAATTTAAGTTATATATTGTTTTCCTTGGTCTTGGATATCGGCCTAAGCCATGGTCAAAATGTGCTTGTGCTAGATAGTGGGGGAGGGTGGTCTCGGCCTGGTTGAGTTGACTGGGAAGTTCTGAGGTCTGAAGCTAATGGGGTTTCTGCTGGGCAGTGATCGTGGGGTTGACCACCGAGGAGCCTCTTGCTTAGGCAGAGGCTGAGCACCACCTTACCCATAACGACCCATGTTCAGCCTCCACGAACGCAACTTTCCAGGCCTCCACTCACCACTACCACGACACCACTTTTTTCTGAGCTGGTTACTGTGCTGGTGCCGGGATTAGATCTCGGCACCTACCCAAGTTAGGAGAAGGATCCTAATCCCATGGCCTACGTGTCGCGGGCTAAGTTATAATTTTTAATAAAGCTTTACCTTGAAATTATCAAAGTTTCACAATTTAATTTTATCTTCTAGCTCTCCTTGTCGCAGGACGGACTTGTTTGGCTTATTAAGATTTATTGTAAATGATTATTTGCCAAATTTCGCCCCACAAAAAAAATCTGAAACCAGAAAGTAAAACCGTCGGATAGTTGCAATGGGATTTGTGAATGTTCAATCACAATCGTTCATCTAATAAGGCATTCAAAATGTTCACAATATTGTGATAGAATTGAGTTACTGCAGAAAATACTAAAAATAATTCCGTTGGATAGGACAGGGGAAATCGTACATGTCGTTTTCTCGTTAAATATTACCATCATGTTCTTTTCATTGTTGCAAAAGTACTCTTAGTACGCCTCCCACTCCCAAATATACTTCACTGCCAAGCATAGCTATCGCAAGAACATTAAGAGTTCCGTAAATAATAAATAGTGATATCAAAATATTACTGTCAGAAGAAAGGGCTACAACTCGTGATTTCAAAATTGTAGCGTGGTTGAGTCGTAAATAAGGAGCTAGATTTCTTGTATCTCGTGAGTAGATGCCAGAATGAATAATCGACCTAAACCTTTTGTGAATGTATTCACTTCTATCCCATAACATATTCGTAATGCGCAGCATCTTTGGTAGGTGGAATACACTATCTGAAGCTATGTACAAGCCTTCAATTCCTGATTGAAGGCCATTTAGTAAAACTGGCACTAGCTCCGAATTCTCCCCCATTAAAATCTTTTTACCACACCGAAAAATTTCAATTTCTGGTGAAAATTTAGGGTCATGCGCCATATATAGCCGGTCGAAAGTTCTACTCAGAAGCCTTTGCGTAGCATTACTACCATGTTTTTCAATTATGATATTGTAAAGAACTGTCGGAAAATACAAATACTTTTTTACTGCATCGGCCGTCAATTTACCATAAGGCCAACTTGAGTTGCGTGGAGTAACTTGTCTGCTTCTTAAGATAGATTGATATTGGCTATAGTGAGCCTGCTCGATAGGTAATATTATCTCAAATTTCATATCCAGTACCTCTGTTAATAGTTCAACGCGTTTTGCTGGTAAAGGCAAAGTCAGTTTTGCGGTGCACAAACTCTTGTATGAGCTTGATATCACCAGACAAACTAAAAGTAAACTGAATACAAATATCCTAATGGAAATATACTTAGTTGCAGCTTTGGATAGTGCAACGCCTTGTTCCATTATAACCATTACAAGATAACAAGGGATAGAGTCGGTTAGATTTAGAAACAAAAATATATGTTTCATAATAGCGTATATAACAGTAGCTTCAACTATGGCAATTACCCAAAATGCTGTGCTGAACCCGTCGTAATATTGATAGAATGAAATATAACGTTCCGGCTTGTAGCAAGTGATAAAGGAGTGCTGTATAGTATCGGTTACAAATATATATTTACCACTTAAACTATCGTCGTATCGACTGAGATAGTATTTTGGATCGATTCTGCTAACACTTTGTTGTAGTTCAGTGTCAACGCTAACGGCTGTGAAAGTTGTGTTTCTTCTCAAATTCAATACATGCACGACATTGTAGAGTATTGATTTGATACCGAAGTAGTTGTGTTCGTCATTTTCGCTTGTATATTCACTCGTTGGAGTAGGAATTTCATAACCAGTACGAAATACTCTACTTAAATTATTGTCAAGTGACCAATCGATTGTACAAGATTTGCTAATGATGTCTGCTTGCATAAGGTTCAAAATATCTTTTAACGGAATTTTCTTCATTTGATTTCTTGAGAAGGTTACTTTTGATTGGGTGTTACATACACCAAATTGAGTTGTTGTTATTTGAATTTGAGTTTCAGAGAAATATAATGTAAATTCAGTGCGGGGAAGCTTACTGTAAAGACCTACTGTTGGTAAAATAGTGTGATTTGTGTGATTACTAGTGTACAGTTGTATCGCGTACCTGAAACGCTCAGTGCACCTCCATCTAGTATTGTAGAATTTGTCATAAAATAAAAAATCTTCGTAACTATGTCGGGACGGCGTGAAAATAAAAATTGCTACCTCACACAGTTGCCTTGGCATTTGCCTCGAGCGGCTCAGTTTTGTTTGGAATATGCGTAGTTCGTCTAGCACATTCGCATATTCAACTGATGATTTGGAATGGAATGCAAATGCAGAAACAATCCTTGTCGCCGGAAAGTCAATATAACTGATACGCTGGTCTGTGTTAAACTCAACAACAATGGTGTTACAATTTTCAAAATTTAGAAGAGCTGAATTGAAAATTTTCGCATTGTCTAACAAGGACACGCTTCCAGGGTATGTAATGAAGTATACAGCAATAAAACTAAATTTCATTATGTTTTAAGTCTGTTATCCTGAATAATTTTCAGCTCTAGTTTAGGATGCTATAAAATAGGGTTGGACAGTGGTTATATGTACTATTGTAAAAATATCAGGATATTTATTTTTGAAAAATATTAGGAGCCTTACAAATACTTGAGTATATCCAACCTACCTGGATTTTATTTATTCAATTCGACACTGTATAGGTTCTGCTTATGAGCAATAGAAAACATAAAATATGTACAGGAGTGTTTAGCGGAATTGTTTGGCGCAATTAACTTTTTAAAAAACTTATGTCGTGCGCCGTTTTGGGAGCAATCACATGTATCATAGCAGCAATACTAAGTGCGGCGAGAATGTTCGTGACAATGCTTCATTGTCGAAAATAATCGGCGAAATTGAAAAGACCGATATAATTAGGGTAGTGATTGTAGTAGCATTTGTGGTTTTCACTTGAAAAACTTTCATGTAATCGATATTGCTGTTTGCTCACATTTAGTGGCATATATCTATATAGTCTTTTTTGATTAAATAGAGTTAACATAGAAACAGCATCAACTGCTATTTAGAGGTCGCAGGCTCGAGTCCAAACTTGGACTCAAGCTTGGAAAATCCAAGGATTTTTTTGGAGTCAAGACTCGAGTCTTTTACACTTGAGACTCGAGTCTAATTGTTAAAATGTAGCAAGATCCCATGTTTAAAATCATACCATAACTGTGAGTTACCATTATTTGTTTTAAATCAAAATTTTATGGTGAATTTCTTTTATGGGCCATTTAATAACGAAGATTTTAGAACTTCTTAAAAAAAACTATTAGACTTTTTTTTTAGTTTTTTAACGTAAAATGATGTAGCGAAGGTAGGGAAAAAATATTTTAATGCAAACAAATTTGATGTGTATACATATGAATCTTTTAGACGAGAAAATCTCAGGTTAAAAATAAGGAAGGCATACTTATTTAACTTTAAAAAGTTTGTGGCGACTCCAGAGCCTCATGGAATCACAATTATGCCGCGCTAACTGAGAGCTACTATTAGTAAAGTGTTAATCTTACGAAATTTGCTAAGCGATATAATGTAGGATACATTTTTGCCAGTTCGTTTCCTTGTGATTTGAGTATAGTACTCACTGCACAATGCGCAATCGTTGCCATATTCATCGAAGCCAACAAAGACTTCTTCATAGTAAACCAGTGTTTGCTTCAACTTCTAATCTATTTTGTTGAGATGGTCCATGCATTTGCATTTAGTCAACTGTGGTAATCTTTCAGGAGAAGGTCACGTACGTCGTCAAATTGGTTTGTTGTAACGCCAGAGAGCTAAAAGCACTCAATCAAATTAGCACAAAACCTACCTATATCCCTTCTCCATTAGGTTGTTGAGTATCAACATGGTAGAATTCTCAATATTAGTACTTTTTTTTCTCTGTAGATCGATCCATCCGTGTTTCGCAATTGCTTTAAAAACTTTTAAAATAAAAGTAATAAACAAATATATAATACAGTTTTCCATAATTGGTAACAAATAAATCTATAATACAGTCTTAAGTTGTTATCAAACAACAAACAAACTTGTTATCTTTGGAATATGGAGTGGCCCTTAAAGTTGCAGTTGGTTTTCAAATTGTTGAGCTGGTCTAACAAGCTGCCTCTTCCTGTGGCTCATCAATTGGTCAAAGTGGCGACCTTTCACAGCATTTTTCATCTCCAGGTTAACATCAACATTAACATTTCTAACATCCACAAACTTCCGGTGATAAAATTAATTGATATTTCATCATCAAATCAAATCAAACTAACATACTAGCAGATGCTCTGATTTCCGCTTCGCGGTCTACTATTCGCGACCGACCGAGTATTTGAGGTAGCTCAAAATTTTATTCCTAGGCTGCTACTCGATACTTACAATTTTTCTAAAAACTTTAACCTAGAATTCCATAATATAACATACATCTAAAGGTTGTCTAGGCCGGTAACAAACATACACGTTTTCAGTAATGTAATTATACATTTAAACACAAAATTCCGAAGGGAAACATCTTTATTGTCAGATTGAACTCAAAATTAACATCGAGATTCAGTTCTTTTCTATCTTATAATACAAATTTTTGGAATATGTGTCCTCAACAAGTGTAAGCTTTACTGTGTCTCCCACTTGCAAGTAAGGAATAGCCGCTTCATCAATGTCTTGCTCAAATAAATATTTTCCTTTGTCTTCTATGCTGCCGGAGCTTATATTAAT
Source organism: Bilobella aurantiaca (assembly GCA_021029175.1). Classification (NCBI taxonomy): domain Eukaryota; kingdom Metazoa; phylum Arthropoda; class Collembola; order Poduromorpha; family Neanuridae; genus Bilobella; species Bilobella aurantiaca. The sequence goes on along the minus strand of VYYI01002913.1, from coordinate 8,217 downwards.
TGCTGTAGCGGCCTCTAGTATCTTCTTTACTTCTTTAACTTCTGTTGTATCCAGAGTGGTAGTTTCCTTGTTTTTCACACCAACATATGCGTACACAATATTGTCTATTTTTCTTGCACCCAGGTAAGTTTTCGAGGCAGACATTGGAAATGACAACACGAACTACAAGTGAAATAATGAAAAATAAGTTACTGGTAAACTCCTACTTTTAATAATACATGATCCAATAAGTTAATGAGAAAAAAGTTTTAATTGCATTTATACTAACATTTTTCAAATTGGTAAATGTCACAGTATTGCTCATTGGAATATATGCATCTGCGCTTGAGTATAGCAGCATAAATGCGGAGAATGATAGCAGCAAATAATTTTTTGAAAATTTCATTTTGAAATTTTGAAAACTATTACAAAGATGAAGGTATAATGTAGAGCTTGAGAAGCAAACTGGTAAAGAAGCGTAGATGGGGTTTTGCTATTTATAGGTAAAGTTGAATTTAGATAGATTAAGTCCTAAAAGTATTAGGTAAGTATTAGGTAAAAAAGAATTTGAAAATTTTAATGGAGGAACTTTTTGCTTCTACTAAAAATAAGTGCTTAATAAGAACCTAGTACTTATTAGTGCTTCACATTAGAATTATTGTACACTAACCACTTACACCTCTTTTCAAGTTTAAATTCAGAACATGACACATGACCACATGACAAATCACGAATGTGACATAATGTGCGATTAATCAAGAAATTTAATTACTTTAATCGATTTGAATCGTATGTATTGCCGTACTGAACCCAGCAAGGATTCGGTATATATTCAAAATTTTGGAAAAACAAACATAAAAGTGAATGTCAGCGCCTAAGTTCATCATAAACACAATCTTACGTGTCTACTTATCAGCATAGCAACAATGGGTGCCGTTTGGCAGCATAATCTGTTCTTTAAGAAACCTAGTGCAAGAGATTTGCAGTCGTTCTAAGCATTACCGTCCGCCCCCGCTTATCAATGGCAGTTTACTTATTTTATTATTTGCCCTAGTCAACATAAACTTAGATTCGTAAAGTTATTTGCTATTGCAAACTGATGAGAACAATTCCAAAGAAAAAACGTGTGCAAAGAGCGCTTGTGATTAATCCAACTTCTAGTTCAGTATTAGAATTAATTAATTTGTAAAAAGTATAGCTATAAGAAAAATAGACACCTAAAATAAAAAACATAATGTAGAGACGAATTTCGACTTAAAAGCATAAGCACATAATGTGCTTACCCAACACCCTTTGACGCTCAACTTCCCTGATTTGGGAGAAAGAGTTGTGTAAAGCTTTCAATTTCTCCCTGTTAACATAACAAAAATGTGTCGAAGCTATGAATTTTATTTTACCTTAATATTGAATGTGCAATTTGCAACATGTGTGTAAATTTGAAACTTTTGTAGGCTTAAGTTTGCTTGAAACTTGAGAATTTAAATAGATTTAGAAATTGTTAATGTTGAAGGGCAGTCTCAACTCGTTTGTATTATACACATTTCTTCATTGCCAAAATTAAATCAATTGAAATTTTTTTAATTTTTCAATTTATCCAATAAATTCAAAATTCGTACGGAAATGTTAATGTTTTTTTCCTTTAAATTTGATTGCAAATTGATCAAATTACCTGTCATTAGTTTTATATGAACACTTTTTTTGATTGCGTGACTAATTTGTCCGCGTATGTGCTGGTCTAGAGGTTTAAGACCTTCTGTCTCTCTCCACTAGAATGCAAGAGAACAAGGGTTTAAATTCCTATGGGTTTAAATAGCAAGACAAAACAAGTCGTGCTATTGGATTTTTCTTTAAGGAATTGTATTGCCTCTTATATTGTACCGAAGGGTTTCACAGAAGTGTCGAGTTAACTCTGAAGACTGCATTCATTTGCATAGAGCTAACCTCACGTCAGGTTGTTTGCCTTGAATTTGAGGATTATGCCTGTTAAACAGCAGAAAGTTCGGGATAGTGTGTTGTGCCGAAACGAAACTCTCTCAGTGTGCATAGCAATGCAAGCAAATATTTTAAATCTATTTTGAGATTACTTGAAGCGCAGTACAAATAGTTAACACAACCATTAGTTCTCATTATGCATTACTGTGCATAGAAAGTTAAGAGTCTGTTTGAAAATGTATAAAATGTTCCATGCGCTGCTATTATATTAGGACGGACTTTAGGAAGAACTCAGGTTTTTGGGAACCTGAGTGTGTTTTATGAGCAGCCGCTGTTGCGTGTCTTTTCATTGTAGCCTTTGCAGCGTGTTCGCTAAACTTTCCAGTGGATGAGAGAGTAACGCCCAAGTAGGTGTAAACCTTGGTATTTTCTAACTCTTTGCCTCTCCAGGAGAACTTAATAGCTTTTGGGATCCTTCCAGATATAGAAAATACCGTGATCTGTGTTTCTGTTGTGTTCAAATCCAGCAATTTAGTGTAAAAGAGGTTAGAAGATATCACTATCTTATTTTGAAGGGATTTCCCAGACTCAGCAACAAGAGCGAGATCATCCGCGTATAGGAGATGATGGATAAGTGCATTTGACAATCGAATCCCGCCCAACTGTAATTTTGCGAAGGCATCTGAAAGGCCCACGATGTATAGATTGAACGACGCCGGGCTTGCGTACTCTCCTTGGAGGACACCCTTTCAGGCTTTAAAATTTTCCAGTTAAAGCTTTCTTTTTTGCGGGTGCATTTGATTACAGTGATTTGACTACTCAAATAAAAATTTATTGGAGACTCCAAATATAGACAGAGTGGTCCATCAAAAATTATGATTAGGAAAGTCTAACGCTTGTTTAAGGTTTACGAAACAGAAAAAGAGTTTTTTGCCTTTTCTAATTTGTTTTTGGATCAAGGCATTGAGTACAAAAATATGGTCTGTCGTTGACTTTTCTGAAACTTGGCTTGGAATCTCGAGATATTGTTAATCAATTTGCACCAATTTGAAAGCCGGTTTGTTAGAATAAATTTGAAGATATGAAATTGTGTTCAAGAGAGAGGTTGGGCGACTATTTTAGAGATGCTGAGGCTGCTTTTTGTGTGGATCGGAACAATGATTGCTTTGGCCAAAAGATACCGGCATCATACCTCTATCCAAAGTGGTTTGGAACACCTCGCACATTTTCCAGACGGACTGGTATTTGATGAAAGTTGTTTGAAATCCTGTCGGGCCCTTGGAATTTCCCACTTTTAAGAGCAATGATGACAATTCAGAATACCAATGGGTTAAATGGAGCATCAAGGAAACTCGGTACTGACAAGGGCGAATGGATTAATCTTGGAGAGTTCTCGGCAAAAGATGTGGGTTCTGCGGCTAATTACTTTTACTAAACCATGGGCTGCAACACTGCGCAGCAAACCAAGGAGAACGAAATACATTCCTACGTGATGCCCTTTCGGACGAGGCTGGAAAAATCATTCATCCCTTTGCCAGCTCGCCGCAGTCTGTCCTCCAATACAAAACCTTACACATGTTTATGTGTAATTCATTTTCAAAATATACAAAAAATATTTAACAAAACTAATCTTTTAACAAATGTATACTTGTTGGTAGTTTGTGTTCCACTCTCATTCTCAATTTGTCTAATAGTATTTTAGTTTTAGATCTAAATACATATAATATACTCATAGTACATACTTATCTAAAAGTCTTAGGATAATTCTAGTACTCACACATTTAACCTAAGAACCTCATTCGCTGTCGACTAGGGAATTAACCAATTGTGAAAAAAAAAGATAACATGAATACTCTAATATGTAGGTTATTTTGCGAGCCTTATCAAGAAGTGTCAACTACTTTATGTTTTCGTTCTGTCTGTCTGTCCGGCTGATTAGCTCAACCATCTCAGGAACCACTGAACATATCTCAAATCTGTCTGAGGACACGACTTCCTTTATATCCGGTGCAGTTCAGGTTTGTTTTACTTTGACCGGAAGTGACTCCCTTATGGGCCAAGGTCAAAGAAATCATTCTATGAGAACACAAAAAATGACCCCTACAAAAGTTGTTCCTCTTGTACAGAGGAGCAACAATTTTAGTGGGCACTTTTCCTTGTGGCCCCCTGGGGACTCTCCACGTCATGAGCTTTGTTGGGTTCCGCTATTAAGTCAACAAGGATAAATCATTAACATGCTGAAAATATGTTTTATGAATAGGCGTACATCGTGTGTTTGCTCTTGTCTAAAATTTGCATATTTTACTTTGAAAGGCGAAAACTACTGCGCTAAGAGTTGGTATATACTAGCACATGAGATTTGTTACATATAATAGATGACAACATCTATGCTAATAAGTCCTTCTCCCTGCCACATCGTTACCCTCTCCTTTCATGTTGATCATCCGCTCTGCGGGAATGTCAAATAACGACCCTTTTCCTTTTACATATAATTTAATAAAATTTAAAGTTTCGGTTGTATTTTTTACTTAAAATTGAGTTAAAACAAGCCAAACAAGCCCGCCCTAGTAAAATTATCTATCTGTAGTATCATCTCTTGTCTTGTGGTTTTAAGGTCAAAAGGGCATTTTCGGATGAATGAAAAGCGGCGCTGTGCTCATCAAAACCGTCAAAATTTTTCGTTTCATGCAAAAGTAGGGTTTTACTTTGAGAAGTCATTTTGAGGCCAATGGGTCACTTTGGGGGTCATTGGAGGGCTACAGCAAAAAGCACAAAACTTGGTCCCCTATATAAGAGGACAACTTTTGTAGGGGTCATTTTTTATTCTGTTATATTGTATGTTGTACACCATTACCTTTGACTCTCAAGGGGGCCACTTCCGGTTATACTCATATAAACTTGATCTGGCTCGGATATCAACGAACTCATATTCAAAAACCGCTTGAAGATATGTTGTGTAGTTCCTGAGATATAAATTCTGCTCGGACGGACAGAGAAAAACATAAAGTAGCTTTAGCTTCGCTTCCGCTACTTAATGAATCAATGTTGCTGACGTATACTAAATTAATTTTACCTTTTTACTGTTTATTACTTTTCCCCTCTTTCAGATGCTTATTGGGAGCGAAATCAGGATCATCGGGCTCATCAAAGGCCTCCCGGTTGTATATAATTCAAAAAATATTCGTATGCTAAACTAGCAAAAATCCGAAAAATCAGATTTTCAGGAGCTAAACCGGCACCCAATATGTATGGGAAACGATAGTGCGGCTCCACAGCTGAAAAGAAGGCATGTCCTGCGAAACTTTAATTTATGTCGCTCAATTGCGAATTTGTATTCAGTTCCGAATCTTGAACTGAAATGTTTCTTGTACAAGTGATAGTATAAGCCTTTTTTAGCAAATCAATTATGTATACATGGTTTTGAAAACTTCAATGCTGATTTAATTTTGGCCGAGTTTGGTATAGTGCTAAGAGCATTTGCCTCTCTCCCCTCCTCAGCCCGAGAACGGGGATTCAAATCTCCCGCTCAGCAGCAAAACAGTCTTCGCTATTGGTTTTCCCCTAAAAGGAATTGCCTTGCCTCTGACCTTGTGTATGCCGTATCACCGTGAGCAGCCTTACACAGACCGGGGATATAGGAATTTCCCAGTTTCTCAGTGGCCTTTTGATAATGAAGACTATCCTATAACCCACTCTCTTTACATTTTGACCAGCCGCTCGGGAATGCGGCTGGAATGCTGGAATGAAAAATAACGCTTCTTTACGTAATGCTGATATAATTCATTGATGCTAATTCTAAATTTTGTTTTCTCTTAACGTTGTCGAAGATTCATATTAGAATACACAATTGCATTGCCTCAAGATTCACTCATAGTTTAGCAATATAAATCAATTGTTTATTTTGGGGTGTTCAGTTTTTGGTGATACGCACGGTATATAGATACTATGTATTCAGATGACTACCAAATGTGTAGCTTTGTAAATCAAATATCATTTAATTATCATTTTCTAAATGTGCTTTGCGACTTTCATGGTTAAGCAAAATATTTTATAGCTATACCGGTGTCTCAAGAATTGAAGAATTGAATTGAATTCTTTATAGGTAGCAAGTGGGATGTGCGCCTAATTTGATATAGCAAGTTGCTCCATCTTTGCGTACGTTTACTATCAATGGTATGCCTAACTAAAGTTATTGAAACATTTGGCTCCATCTTTGTTAGGATTCTAAAAAAGTTGCCATGCTCGCGCTAGTAAAAAATCTGCCAACGCAATTTATTTCTTTCATTCCAATTCCAAATTATTCCGGAAAGTGATTGGGAGATGAAATTCCCCGAAGGGTTGCTGCTCTTCAGTTGTGGGTGGCAAAGCCTGAATAAATTTCCTCCAACACTACGAACTTACTTAAGTCACATCGGCGATGACTAGCAAATGGCTTTCGAAAACTAACTACAACACTAACTAGTTCAGTGCTATTCTTTTCTCTGCCCTATTCAGTTTCTTAGTTTGAGGAGTGTAAGTAAAGGAGTAGTAAGTCACCCAAGTAGGAGTGAGTGAAATTGGTAAGGAGACAGCTAACATTTAAATTAGCAACGCGCATTATTCTGTTACTTCGAAATCTCCGTAGCATTTTATGATGGAGAACACTTACACAGCATTGAATTTACAATTTAGCGACTGTTTCTAATTAATTGTGTAGTGCCTAATTGCTAATCGCATTCGAATTATAATCGCACTTATTAATTTCCCCTAAAGTTATAGTTTGAATTTGTTTATAATATTTTAGCTTTCCGTTATAAGACTCAATTATAATATCGGCTCCTTATTATTTGCATTAACCTTAAACTATAGTTTTAATATTTTGAGAAATATGAACAATATTTGTCGCTTATTTCAGTTTCAGTTCAAAAATGGACAGAATCCTTATCTTGTGTACACTTGTATTTGGACTCTGCGGCCACTTTGCAGCAGCTGGAGAGTTTTTTCTTAAATTTGTGAACGACATACGTGTCCATAAAGGATTTGTGAAATTGGCGGATGACGATGACGTAAAAAAATTGTTTTGTTCTTTAGATATCTTAACTTGGTTACAACAAAGTTTATCATCAAAAAATAAAAACTTTTTACAAAAAAGAATTTTACAGCAAAAATCTTGCATGAAACTGAATTTTTATAAAATTACATATTTTTTTTTTTGGAAACGGGGTACTGTACCTTGTTTTATTTTACTATAATGGCGTGCCTACAAGCTAGCCCCTTATCCTCGACAAGCTGTCCCCTCATCCTTTAAATTTCGACTAGTAGGCCTATCGTGCCCTCATTTTAGACAACTAGGCTCCTCATCCTCGAAAAGCTGGCTCCTCACCCAACAAATAGACAAGCCTGAGCCCCTCGAATCGGCAAGCTGGCGCCTCATTCCCTCATTTTGGACAACTAGGCCCCTCATCTCCCCGAGTCGACAAACTGACCCCGCACCCCCTCAAATCGACAAGCCGCAGCCTCTTAAATCGGCAAGTTACCCCTCGCCCACTCAAATGGACAAGTTGGCTCCTCAGCCACTCAAATCCACAAGTTAGCCCCTCATCCCCCCAAATCGACAAGCTGGCCTCTCAAACCTTCAAACAAAAAAACAGCCTGTCATAGCTCCGCGCACACTATTTACACTTACGTAAAGAGTATATTATTTATTATTATTAGTAAATATATACCCAATACTAAAATACGGCTTTCATCTTCAGTTAGAGGGTTTTTTACTATTTAAATTGTTCCGAATTGATAATCCATGTCACAGTTTTTACAAAAAATTACATCGAACTACAGGTACATCATGTAAAGCTTAAACTTACATCGTAAATGCACCTATTATTCGATTTGAGGGGATGAGGGGCGAGCTTGTCAATTTGAGGGACTGAGAGGCCAGCTTGTCAATTTGAGGGGATGAAGGTGCAGCTTGTCAGTTTGAGGGGCTGGGGGCCAGCTTGTCGATTTGAGGGGCTGAGAGGCCAACTTCTCGATTTGAGTGGCTGAGGGGCCAACTTGTCAATTTCAGGGGATGAGGGGCCAGCTTGAAGGCACCTTTCAGTCGATACCCTACACGACTTTGACCAAAATTTGACCTCAAGTGACCCTACCATGACCTCCAGAGGTCACCGATTGTCATTTTTGAATTCCCTTTTTTATTACCTTTTAGAGGATACCCAACACGGCTTTGACCAAAATTTGACCTCTGGTGACCTCTAGCGGCCATAAAATGACCTCCAGAGGTCACCGATTGTCATTTTCGGACTTCCCTTTTTATTACCCTTCAGA
>VYYI01002912.1:0-13503 GCA_021029175.1 Bilobella aurantiaca | reverse complement strand
TTGATTCAAAATTCCGCAGTTAACTGCGATTTACCTGCAGACCCGCAGCATCTCAAAACTGGCAAATTTCTTGCACTTTGTGGAACTTTTACGTTAAAAATCTTTAAGTTTACAATTTAAAACATAATATTCAGAGTGTGCATAAGTGCTTCTGTACTTCGCAAACTGAACATAACTTAAAAAATAATGTTGTTTTGACAAGAACTTTATGACAACTTATGTTTCAAAAATTTTTACAGTTACCCACAGTTCACCTGCGCAGGTTTGCAGGTTTACCCGCGAGAAAGTGTTGCAGGTGCGGGTTGTGTGGTTCATTTGTTTTTGAAAAAAATTGCGGGTGCGGGTTGGGCGGGTATTTCAAAAACTCTGCAGTTCCCACCTCTGACTCCGCTTACCATGTCGAGTCCCGTGGATAAGATTTCTTGTGTTGATGCATTGTGATCAAAACCCATATTATCAAGGTTTGGACTAAGAATATGCTGTAACACGAGGACATACCCCTCATCGTCACCCAAGTATGTCCCATACCCATAAGCCTTGATGATTCCGGCTGTAAATTTATTAGAACAAAAATTTTATATTCAGCGGATCTTTGTGATTGCATGGATTGAAGCTTAATTGCTAAATTGAGATTTATAAGGCAGAGAATGTACTAAGATGGGTTTGCTTGGCTAGTCCTAATAACAATTTACTTTGTAGCTTAAAAAACACCGTGAAACACATCAAATGTCTTAAAGTATCCGTGTGTAAAAAAAATTCCCGTAACTCACGTACATATTTAAATACAGCTATGAAAATATACAGGTTTTGAAATTATAATACAATACTGTTAATTGAAATGCTCAATGTCAAATTGTCTGGAACAAAAACTAACTCGGTTTCAATGCGGCGGCTTTTCCTTTTAGACGTTGCAATTTTTCATATTCGTTTTGGATTGCCCCCAATTTCATTCTTGAAACCTGAGTATAGAATAATAGTTCAAACTAATTACTAACTTATAACTTCAAACTAAATGTAAGTAGGAACATTTATGAGAATGTAAAGCGTACAAACATAAAATTAACTTAAATATCACTCACTATAGCTTTAGGACCAAGTTTTTGTTATATGCTCCCATGTTGTAGCTAACTGTATGGAAATTAAAAATTCACAAATAACACAATTCAAATGTCAACCTTGACATTAAAAGTTAACTTTTTTTAAGCTTAAAGCTATTTCAACAATTGCATTCCTTTTGAAGCTGTAAGCACACTGTCAGCATAAAATAATTATAAGGGTGTCGAATACATGAAAAAATAGAAAGTAAAGTATTCTATATATTTTTTTACAATTAAAACCGTCAGTATGACTACTAGCTGTCTCGACAAACCAATTAGGAGTTTGCATTGGAATAGCATGGAAAAACACTTTTAGAGTTAGTATAAGTTTTTAGTTATCAGTATAAGTGTTAGTATTGTAGTAGTAAGTATAAGTGTTCGTATTGTATTGTAAGTGCTTGTATTGTATTGTATGTATTGTATAGTATTGTAGTAGTATAACCTAATATTATTGTGCCGGATGCACCGAGCCCCAGATACTTGTACTCGCTGAAATGTATTGGTTGTCCTACGGGTAAATTAACCTCTCCATCAACTTCTGCTTCTGTAAGTGTAATCGTTATCCCGCACAGTGCAGACCCAAAGGTCAGGAAGAGTAGCAATAGCATCAGCTGCATTTTTGAAGACTCTGTGTAAACACAAATTAAACACTAAATTTAAATGCAAGTTTGTATTGTGTAAGTCAAGTTTTTGTTAAATAATAAAAAAAATTCAATAATTAATTAAAACTGTTGTTGTTGAGACGACAGAAGCCATGTTTGTACAGGTTAGGTTACTTGAACTTACTTAAACTTACTTACAAACTTTAAAGAATGAAATTCAGTGTATAATAATTAATCAGAATTTTCTGTTTTTCTTTAAACTTAATATTGTCACGGTCACGACGTCGATGACCTCAAGGACGCCGTGCCAGCGACGACAGTAGGTTAATTAGCCCGTAGGCACATTTATGGCAGACGTGTGTCTGCGTTAGTTAGCCTTATCAGTAGATGTAGTTTTGTCATGATTTGTCCCTAGTGTAGAGTTCATTAGTTTGTCCTTGGGTGTACACCTATAAAAAGGTGTGCACGTCGTTTAGTCGAGGCTCTTCCCTGTCAGTCCAGATTTGGCTCTCGGCCGTGAGTCCACATTTGTCCCTAGTCTAGTCCACACGTCCCCAGTAGCCGTAGTCGTTACCCCACCATTGACCTTGCCATTTTATTGTTGTACAATAAAGTCAGTCTTCGTCTTTTTAGTCGTTGTCGAGTCCAGCGCCGTAGTTCGTTGCCCTTGCCAAGCAAGTGTCGCGCCCCACCTCTACCAGTTGAGCGCATCCACCCACCGTTGAGCCGCCACGTCGCTAAGTTTCGCTGGCACCTCGAGTGCAGCGTTACAATATGTTTTATTGAAATTTATATTGCCTGATTTCTGTTAGAAAACTCTAGTGAAAAACAAATACGGCATAATAAAAATTGAATTTCAAATTTTAGTCCCCCCTAAAATTAGTTCTATTCTAGATCTACCGAGCTTGTGAAAAGCAAATTTGTGTAGAAATGGATGAAATCAATTACACTGAAAGCTAATTTCAATTAGCATTAGATAAAAATTATAAAGCTTCTTCAGCCCTAAATTTAGCAAATTTGCAATTCTGACCTTACTATGATGTTAAGTTTAAGTTGAAAGGCAACTTTACAACTAAATTTTGTAATTTGGACTTCGTTTAGTGCAGCAAAACTTACAATGACCCTCGCCAGTGTTTGCAGGCCGATCACGACTATTTATACATAAGTTATTAAATAGTCATGTTACATTTTCGTTATGGCTTATTTTACGGTTGATGTTTTTTTAAATTACTTTTTTGTCATTTTAAACTATCAAAAAAAAAGAAAAATTAGAACCATGATGGGATTTAACACTTGAAAAAAGACAGCTCATAGAGGGGTTATTGTGAATTTTCTTAGAGTAAAGAGACGCTTTTCTTCATAAAAATTTTCAGAGTTTTTCACTATGGAAATTTTCCAATTTTCAAAATTGTTTGGCATGTACACGCTAACTAGGGTTCATTATTAGTGAAAGTTTGAGGAAATGACTTACATGAGAACTTAAGAAGAGGTGCTACAACTTTTTGTCCCAGATTTGAAGGAAATAATTCTTTAATAGTGCAAACAATTAGTTTTCAATTTTCAGTCAAAACCGTACAGGTGAATTAACAATTGAATAATTTTCTGTTTGTGACTGATCAATTTATACTGTTCGCTGACGTAATACTCCGAACAAACCAGCGTCTTAAATCCAGTCTAAAAAAATGTGCAACTCATGATTAGGTTTCAAAAGTCAGCAAAAAAATAGGTAAATGTAAAAGAGTCATATTTGGCTATTTCGCAAAACAGCTGGTCATTATGTAAGGTAGTGTATCGAGATATGGTAGGAAGGACCCATTAGCATGAAATTATGCAAATTTGTGTTGTGTTCAAAAATTTTCACAGGGCTACTTGGAAATCTTCTATTTTCCCTGACTGTGCAGCAGTTTAATGATAGAGTTACGGGCACACACAATGAAAGAGGCAATTCGTTACAGGGAAAGCCACTTTTTGCCGCAACACTTTTCACAGCAGATCTGGGGATTCGAACCCATGCTTTCAGGTTGTTAGCGGAGAGAGACATGCTTCTAACCACTAGACCTGCTCGGCGGAAAAAAATTCAGTGTTCGTAGGTGGTTAATTAACAAATTGGTAAAACAAACTTACTAGTAAAAATTTTGCGTAATGGTAGCCAGCAATAACTATAATCGAAGCCAGGATTTTTTCTAGTCTGGAAAGTACCAGCTCTCCAGAAATGAATGGAGCTCGTTTTTTTTATTTTCAAGTTTTTGAAAACTTGTATGAGAGAAGCTGGATGTTGAATTTCTCGAACCAGTTTCAACCCGTTTCTATAGTAATTTCAAGGCATTAGAGAATTTTACCGTCTCTCCCTCTTCTCCAGTGTTAAAAACTCTGTTATATTTTTAGTGTATAATTTTTTTACGAGTTATGGCTAATGTATTTTATTTAATATTTAGTTTGCACTGCCTTTAAATTCAGAGTTGAGTTTAAGTTGCCGTTACAAAAAATCTTTTGACAAAATCTGTCATAAAGTTTTTAGCTTCCACGGCCGTCATACTCTCATCATAGGTTGCGATGAATGTTTCTATTCATTACATATAATAATAAAAAAAATATCCAATAAATGCACTTAATTGTAATTGACAATTAACTTACCTCCGATAGTTCTGAACATTACAAAACCTGACTCGTCTACACCTGTTCCTTCAATAATAGGGTTCCCAGCATTTTCCACATCGTAGGTTTTCCCGCCCGCGCTAAATCGCTTCCCAATTACATCAATTCCGCGTCCAATAACATTCGAGATTTTTGCAATCGAATACGTTTCCTCATACTTAAGCTACAGAAAATAGATATTCAAACAAATAAGCATTTTTTTTCCACAACATGTGAATTGGGACATAACTGTATTAAACAACGAATTATAACAAGTTAATTGTGATAATGCCAATAAGTAGTTGTTAATGTTTCACATACTTTGAAGCTAGGAGTTTGACCCAAAATGGCCCCTTCGGAAACCGAAATTAATGCAGCATTGGTGAAGTGATCGTCGTTTAAAAGAATTGAACTGTAAAAATTCCACATTTCCGGGGTTTAAAATTAAAGAAATCAATTAAGATATATATATATATATATTTATAATACACAATTTAAAAGTTTTGTTGGTGCAAAATATCACCACAAACCAACCATAGAATTTGCAGTACTTGCAACAACCAGAACCAGGCAGAAGTAGATGACCGTCATTGCAAACCAAAATTCGAATTGAAAAATATTTGAAAAAAAAAAGAAGATTTCTTTATAATTGCTTTTTTACTAGTAGATTAACAAGGAAACGTTAATGCACTTGTTGAGCCAGTTGAGCTCATTAGCTCTAATCTAATTGCTTTTTAAAAAGCACTTAACATAACTTAAATTAAAAAAAACACGTTTAAAATAAGTTGGAATACATGATGTAATTTTCCTGCTTAATTAGTACAGTAAATAATACTATATCCGGGTTGATGCTTGTTAGTTAAGATTCTGAGTATTGTTACGAGAATGTTCTGCTGATAAGTATTGTATATTTTTGATTTTTAAAATATTATGGTTGCAAAAAGTGGAAATTTGAAGATTTCATAATTTTGAATAAAACATTCTAATTCAAATTAACTTTATTTAATTATTCCAATTAAAATTTACAAAAACCAATGGATATAATTTGAGGCCTCCAGTCATTCCAACGGGAATCGTTCCCTTCAGGCAAATAGATGGGATGAAATGTTCGATGAAACAAAGCATTCTATTGTGGCGCCACACTATAAACTGTAATGCCAATTTCAGTGAACTCCATTTCATAAAACTTCAGCAAAGTAATAAAACGAAATACTTAAATTCAAATCAAAATTTAAAACAAAAAGCATAGCGTCATGCTCACTATTTGAAAATTTTGAGGAAATTCTGCCAAATAGATGAAAAAGCCTAACACGGAAAACGGAAAGCGGAAAACGTTCCGCCATAACAGCTTCCGTGGAAGAAGTTTTGTGTGCTACCAAACGACAAGTTTACGCAGAAAAACTTTCGTCACAGTTTGTTTACAATTTTATGCAGACTCTTGTAGAAGTAATTTTACCCATTATACGTAAATTTGAATTGACTTTCATAGAGATCACTTTGAGTCTTAATATAGACTAAATTTCACAAAAGTACTTAGTCGATGCTGGAACTGAGTAACCCATGAAAACCCATGAAATTTTTTTTTCCAGTGAAAAATGTTGTCAAAGTGAACTGTAAATCGCTGTATTTAAGCTATAGGCTTATAGTGTAGCACAATAAAATGAAACCAAATTGATTAATTTTTTTAATACATAGAACCGCTCCAATTATAATTTTTTTCTAAACTGTGAACTACTGTTCCTGAGTTCGAATCATTAACTCTCAATTTCTATGATATGAAAATGGGTGTTTGAAGCTAACGCCAAGAACTCAAGTTCATCAAAATGTGGAAGCGTTTTGCGTAGGGATGGGCGTTTCCGTTTCGTTTCCTTGAGGAAACGGAAACGGAAACGAAACGAATAACCTGGAAACAGAAACGAAACGAAGATTTTTTCTTGGAAACAGAAACGAAACGGAAACGAAACAAAACGGAAACGAAACGGAAACGGTAGAAAATTCTATCATTGCGGTAGTGGGAAGTGTAGTGGGATAGTGGGCCCACGGGTTCGAATTTTCGTGCATACAAGACAGGAAACGTTAAAAAAAGTCAATTCTTATGATTCATAATTACAAATCAATATTAAATCATCTATTAAAATAAAAATTTATTATTTAAATTAATTAAACTTTTTGCCATCAAAGTTGTATAACATTCGAAAATTTTGTTCATAAAGTAAACCTGGATGCACAACGACTTTTTTAATGCGTCAACTTATAGTCATTGGAGTAAAAAGCGTTTTTACTGTTTTATTTTAGAAATTAGCCAGTTTTGAATTACGTGAGGTACATTTTTGAAGATTTCATCACAAAATCATTGAATATGCATGAAAAAAGGCAATATTTGAAATAATATATAAAGAAAAATATGCAATACATAAATTCAACAATAGTTTGTTGTAAAATTTTACTTTTTTCCGACTATTTTCCCGTCTCATTTAAGAAAAAAAAAATTCTTACCGTTTCCCCGTTTCCTCCAAAAAGGAAACGGTCCGTTTCCAAATTGGAAACGGAAACGAAACGGAAACGGATTTTCGTTTCGTTNTCCAAAAAGGAAACGGTCCGTTTCCAAATTGGAAACGGAAACGAAACGGAAACGGATTTTCGTTTCGTTTCCAAAAAAATTGGAAACGAATTTAGCTGGTAGCAAATAAATTACTAAAAATTAGGAAATCACTGATCACTCATAAATATAAATAGTAATGTATTAAATAAACAAGCTATATACGGAGCCAGTAAAATTGCCCATTTCCAAAAAAAAGACAAAAAACAAGTGACATACTTCAGACTAGGGTGTTTAACGAATCGCTTGTTAAACATTTCTGTAAAATTAATGTAGTGGCTTGTTCTTGATGTAGCATATTTGAAAGGACCCGTTGTTGCATTTTTAGGGTACAATCCAAGTTTTCATTAATGAGATTTACAACTAATTGGCGTTTCTTAGAATTCGATTTTTTTTAATAACTAAGTTACTTAAATTTCTAAATTAGTAAGTATGAAAGTAAAGTAAGTTTAATTAATACGATAGTATATTTCATGCAAATTACGTGCCAAAACTTGCGAGAAGTTTTACACAAGCTCACGTACGCTTCTAATCTTTTGCAATTCATTTTAGCGAGTCATGTTATGAAAGATTGTCATTCAAATTGAATTTTGTCTATATTGTCAGTGTCGGGAGGGAGAATCCACACAGAGCGGCATCACATTCAAATTCAACATTTTGTATAGATACATATTATTTGGTCAGTTCTCATGTGAGCTACTGGACCTAGCTTACCGTATGCACAGTGAAAGCGTCCTTACAGTTGAAAATTTGCCCCGCCCCTTATCATATGCAAACATTTGCAAAATTTTAACCACGAAAGGCAAACAAAAGGCCCCTGGAAATATAATTTTGTTGTAATAACATCTTGCATAGCTTGTTTAACATAACAGTCTAGCCCAAAAGTGGTACCTCAACTTTGGTATAGTAAATAAACGTAGTGAAACAAGTTTTGGAAATATGCTAAAAACCGCTTTTTACACTTTAATGATCTTACAAAGAAATTTATATACTGTTTGATAAACAATCGTGATACCAAAAGGGAAATTTATTGATCAAACGGTAACCCTGAATATAATACTCTAGAAAAAGGAAATATTAGATGATTTCATAAACTCAAATAAAACTTCTAGTCACATATACAAATTTGCATTAAGTTAAATTTACATTGCCTTTTTCACTAAAATTTAACACACAAACCTTCAAACGCTCGACGTTACGCGTCAAATTAGAAGAAAATTTTCATTCATTTTAAATTATTTTTTGTGTAATGTTCTGTTCAAGACACTGCACAGGCACTTTACAATCATGTTATCACCATTTTTGCACATCCAAATCCTCAAAAACCTTGACGAAAAAGTTAGTTTAAAAAAACGCATCAAAAAAATTAAGACAATCAAGTCACTTGCTAAAACAAACGCCAATGAACATTTTATTCGAGTTTCTTTATTGCATTGAAGCAAACAAATTAGAAACCTTCAGAATACTCTCGAATTTTAGTTATTTTGTATGTCAATGTAGGTAATTTGGAAGGTATTTTCGTTTACGCTAACGGCGGTGAGTTCCCAGACTCCCGACATCACGATAGGACCGATTTCCAATTCTGCTTTAAGCGCCTCACCACACACCGCAGCATCAGCCTCCTCTCTTGTACCCGCTACTGAGTCTTCCACTTTGTAAATTTCAGCAGTGCTACAAACACAGTGAAAGCATTTGTTGTGTTGTATTTCATTGGAGGGGGTATTCCTACCCACACCACTCATGCCTCAAACGGGCCCATTGCAGTAACTACACGAAATACTTGTTTGTTGTGTTAAGTTGTTGATATTGTAATGTCAGACCAGCCCTTTCTACCACAAAGAAAGCTACCACGTGGTCATTTACTAGCAGTACGTTATATTATATTAAAGGTATTAATCATTAGAATTTAGAAGGAAAACTTTACAAATGATCGTCATCATTTTTTTTCATAATGTTTTGAATTTTGCTTTAAAAATTTGATCAAAAACTGAAAACAGTGAAGATATCAAATTTTGAATGAAAAAATTTAAATGCTCCGCCGCTAAACAACAGGGGTGTTTGCTCCAATACTTGGAGACAAAACTATAAACAAAAACAAGCAGATGGGACTTTAACATGAATTAGTGCCATAGGTGGCATAACTACACAATACAGTACTATATACCATCTTTAGCGACTAGTGAATACCGCATTCTATACATGACTTTGTTTGTTTGCTAGTGATTGAGGAAACTAAATCATGATTTCTTCTAGTCTAGTATAGCACACATTGGTTAAAAATAAGTTTAATTAATAATTAATACCCTTCTACAAGCTTAAGACCATAGAGCGTGAGGTGAGAATCTTCGAAATCCAACTCGAACGTAACTTGTTTCTAGAGCAAATTAGCAAGCAATAGAGTTAGAAAATTAAGTGTACAAATAAGTTTAAATAAGTTAATATAATATATATATATATATATATATTTATATATTTGGGTTTACCACTCCAGCAGCAGAGCTGTGAGAAATGTTCAGGGATATGGCACAGATGGCTGCTACAATTATTGTGATATGTTTATTGTGCATTGCAGAAATTGTTAAACTTACTTATGTTGCTGCATGAAAGCGCCCGTTTTATATAGCAAATTTTTGCCAAAACCATTTTGGCTCTATACATATTACAAAAAGCAACTATAACAAATAAAAATTCTCAATAGTATAAAGAGGTTTTAGGTTTGCAATTTTGCAAAAATTTGTTGTACGGTTGGAAGCACATATCGTTTCAAGCAACCACAAATTGGCTCAAGTACCGTATCAAATTATCAAAAACTACCATTTCATGAAATGAATAAAGCTTAAGCGACGGTACAGGTTGTTTTTTAAATAATTAATGTGTTAATAACTTTTCCGGTATTCATAATATAAATGTCTAGGTTACCAATCCGACTGATTAAGTTCAAAAGTAGCGTATATTTCTGACAAAATATCAAACCATACTAATACATAGTTATGGTCATCTGATCACTTTTGTACCGTCCAAGTAATATTTTCATGAGCTGTAAATGGTACTGAAATTGTTAAGCGCCTATATGGCCTGCAACTTGCTCCCTGTAGTAATTTAAACATTAAAATGTAATTTGAATGAAGTGTACATAATCATCTACAAGATTATTCGAGAACTAATTGAAGGTTTCATAAGCTAAACTAAAATTCACTGGGCGAGTGGTAGAATAGTCACGTACTCAAATCGCAATGAATAGAATTTAATTTACCTGTACACTACAAAGAATTTGCAAAAGCGCTTACCTTTCTCTTTAAATTTTAGTAATATTATTAGTTGTAGTAATTCCTTAGATACACGGGCTACTCGGACGGACAGGCGGACAGACAGAACAAAATTATAAAGTAGGACACTACTTAATAAATGAGTTCATCTTATAAAAGGAATTGTGCAAACCAGAATTCAAAATTTCAATTTATAGTACCACTATAAGAAATAGCGTTTTTCTATATAAGATGAAACATTTTTGCAAGGAAAAGATTTCGACATAACTGCCAAGCATTCTGGAAGCGAAAAATTCATTACAACTATAAGAATTAAGTATGAATTGATCAATACCTTTCACTTGCTTGCTCTACATAGACCAGCCTCGAAAAATGAAATATTGATTGTATATTCTGATGTTTGGCCTAGTGGTTAAAGCGGGTGTCTCTCTCCTCCTGCCGGCCTGAAAACGGGGGTTCAAATCTCTCGATCAGCCGCAAAAAAAACCTTCGCTATTGATATTGACCAAAAAGGAGTTACATTACCTCTGACCTTGTGTATGCCCGTATCTCCGTGAGTAGGGGCATACACAGACAGAGGATATGGAAATTTACCGATGTTTCCCAATGACTTTATGATATTTCAGAAGAAGATCCTCATTTACATATATGTATGCCAATGAGCTTGTATTCTTCCATATCCCTACCTAATCTCTTTACATGTCGACCAGCCATGCTGCGGGAGTGTCAAACGACGCTCATTTACCTTTATTGTAGAATCTAATGTAGACTTGCGGTTAGAATCAGATTGATTTCACTAAAATCAGAGCTAAAATCACAACTACAAAAACGGATCTGCCTAATAAAATAATTATTTTCTATTTCACCAGGAACATAAAAGTAATTTACCCCCTATTTGACAATTTTGAACTACTGTTCAAAATTATGTTTATAAAAAATATTCAAAAAATAATAATTAAAAAAATGTAAACAACTACAGACGCCTTTATACGTCCCAGCCCCAGAAATATTGATTTCAAGAATATGGGAAAATCCCTTTAGAACCATTAGATACACCAGAGCATACTAAAATCTAGAAGAAGGAAGTTTTTATTGTTTATTATTTATCGTCCAAATATTGAGCGGAAATATTGTCAAAAGAGATCTATGTCCAAATTTTGTTAGAAACCGACATGGGCGTAATAATTATTGGGTTGAGAAGTAAGGTTTTAAAAGCGCGAGAGGGTGCACCCTGCTAAGTATTTTTTGATATATTACAAGATATATTATTTCATTTTCGACTGAGATATTTCTTGTACAGTTTGCTATCCCCGACTTCTCCCACTCTGATATCGATACTATAAGTAGCTATAGAGAGTCAAAACTATGGGGTACCTACTAGTTAGCCCCTCATTCCCCAAAAATTTACTAGTTGCCAAATTTACTAGTGCCTTTAACCACTCCGCTCAAAATTTGTTAATAGGCCTCTCATCCCATAACCCATACTACTTGGCCCATCATTCCCTCAATTTTATGATTTAATTTATATTTTCAGGATATTCATTATTCTTAGCAATAAACTATAATCGGATTATCCAAATGATCCCTTTCAGAAACATAATTTCTGTTTAGTACACTTATTGTAACTATTTGGTAAAAAAATTTCCAAGCCACATCAAATTAAAACATGTGCCCAATTTAAAGAAATATTTTATTAGGGTTAAAATCAGCCGATTCTTACAAAATTTGCTAGAATTACTTATACAATGTAACATCAGTGTTTAGAAAATAATTCTGCCATATTACAATTTTCAATAGGTATGCAAACGTATATATACATTGGTCTTTCATCTCCATACAATTTTGGGATGATATTCTCATGAAATTCAATTTCTGCAACCGTATCAAAACAAAAATGATTTTTAGTTCAGATTAAGTATTGAAATATTTGCATTTCTTGAATTGGTCCGTTTAGGGTTATAAGCTAACGTATCTTGAATAATTAAAAAAATTCCATTTCTAAATTGGTCATGAAAGTAACGCTGGAATTTGTATTTCATAAATTTAAAGACGAATACGATTCAATTTTAATGATAATTTTTAAAGATGAGACCAGAGTTATTTAAGATTGACTTCCAATTTACTCTGATTTTTGCTTAATGATTGAGTTTTGTTTGTTGTAGTAAGCGGAAAAGTTCGCCTATCTCACCACAACCATAGCTGTGAAGAATGTTGTATTTTTGTTTGTGTTGTGTATCAATACAAGTAGTAGAATTGTTCTTTATGATAGAAAACGTTTACCAACAAAATTGTATACAAAAAATGAATACCACGACTTATTGAAATTAATATTAGTGTTTAATACACTATTGCAAATGTTTATGAGAGATAAGTTAACAGTCATTCGATAGGATGAAAGACAGTATTAAAATCTTCGTAATTTTAAATATAGGATAGTACCCACAATAACATTTTAATATATTAACAAATCGAAATTTCTTTGAAAATCATATAAACACCAAACTTTTCATAAGAGCTTCATTTAACAAAAAAAATTAACCATAAATATTATCATTACGCCAAAGTAGTGTACCTCGCTCAACAAAAACCTGACGGGGAAGGCCCAATTTGTTTACTTTATCGGAGGTTTATCTTAGCCGAACCATATACTAGTACATATACCATATATCGTGCTTGTATTATAGTATATAGTGATACTATGATAACACACACTTTATCGCAAAAGAATCGAATAAATTTTGAAAATACGTTGTGAAATATTCTGTAATTCTACTCTTAATTAATTCATAAACTTTTAGGTGATGGATTTCAACTTTCAGAAATGTTAGGGTATCGTAAACTTTTTTAGATGCTGCCTGAGACTCAATTTTGGACCGCACAAAATACTAGTAATGTTCGCAGGCAAAACACTAGCCTAATGCTTATGAGGTTAGGAATGGTTTGTGGATGAGCAGTGCTGTTGTCAATTAGTAGAAGAATTGACTGATTTCAAATTGCGGTCCCAGTTTAGACAAATTGTTTTTAAAATTTCAGCCTGTTTCAGGCCATTTTAGTTGCAAAATAGGTTACTATGCAAAGATTTCGTGAGATGCTATTTACTCCCCCACCGCCT
Source organism: Bilobella aurantiaca (assembly GCA_021029175.1). Taxonomy (NCBI): domain Eukaryota; kingdom Metazoa; phylum Arthropoda; class Collembola; order Poduromorpha; family Neanuridae; genus Bilobella; species Bilobella aurantiaca. Next base: position 193 of record VYYI01002912.1, on the reverse strand, counting down.
CCCATTTAGCGTTCCACCGCCTCCTATTTACCGCCCCACTTGCCGCCCTGCTAAAATAACACAAAATCTCGACGAATTAGGTCATTTCAAGCATTTTGGGAAAAATTTTATACTTTGAAATTTTTTCACTTACCGCCCCAAATAATTTATTTTACAGTCCCGCTCAAATACAAATACAAAAAATCTCGACGAA
>VYYI01002911.1:0-13510 GCA_021029175.1 Bilobella aurantiaca | reverse complement strand
CAACTGACTGGTTCACATTACATAAAAGCAGCCTAAATTGAGCGTTGGAGCTACAAAACACCGGAAATCACTCACAACTATTTGACAAAGTTTTCATTTCAATCACACTACGACATTAACCAATTTATTGAAATCTGATTTGCATACTTCTGAAAGTATTGGTCAAGATATTGGATAGACTTTAGATGATTTGGCATTAATGGTTTCTACATACTGAAAACTGATGTTCATACTTCTGAAACTATTGGTTAAAACTTTGGATGGACTTAAGATGATTTGATATAAATGGTTGCTATACCTAAGATTTTCTAAGACATAAAATGCAAAAACACTGAAATTTTACCTGGTAAATCTAAATTACCCATGAGAATCCCTGTAAAACAACGAAAGCAGATCATCCTTGCAAAAGCTTCGTCCATTTCATTTCCAATTGAAACTGTCGTAAAATATTGATTTCTGAATCATTTTGAAAACCGTTTTCATGTTCAGGTGGGTCTTGTTGAGAGCTTCATTTTGAAACAAAATTTGGTTTGAAAATACCAACTTTAAGAATCACTGTGAATAAACGACTTGTCATCATTAGTACTCCTTGACTATGCGATCATTCAATTCAGGTTTTATCATTTCTATGCTTAGCATTGTGGTCTAATACCTGCGTTGAATTCCCATAAAATTTCAAAATCATGAAAATATTGATTCATTTATCCGGACTCAGAATGCTTAAATTCCCAAAGGAAGTTGACATTTTTCCTATAAGAATGTATGGGGAATGCATCTAAAAGCGTTTAACATATAGAGCCTCAGTAATGACATACATTGAAGCCACCATTAACAATAATAATAGAGTAAGGCTGTAGTGTGGTGCGTTTTAAATCATTGATGTTCTATTATATGGACCAAATACAGTACTCACAGCCTAAGGAGTCGGTGGGAAAAAGCAGAAAAAAGCAGCATGAGACGAGGTAAAGGACGATAAAGAATATGGAAGCAGTAGAAAGCGGAATAGGAGTTCTCGCTACTTTGCTTTTTTGGAGTTTCTCCCCTCTTTTATACCTCTTTTATACCTCTATATATTCAAATGAGAAAAGCAGCAAAGCACAGGAAAAGAAGCAGCTGCAAACAAGCATCAATGAAGCAGATAAGAGGCGGAAAAGAAGCGTAACCACCTGAATACCATAGAGATGCCTTGAATTCGCACAGGCTGTACGTAGATAATCATTCTGACCCATTGGAGGCTCTTTTACAAGCGCGCACACATCTTAGGTTGTTATAAATTGTAGGCAATGCTATGTCGTAGGGTTCGTAGGAGAAAAAATATGACTTCCCTCTCACTCTCATCCCATTTACTCTTTCATCCACTATTATTACTATTGCTAAGTCGTATTCCCATCATTTCATATTCACCATATTTTCAACAACATTTCATCAAATTATGGTTCTTATTTTTGAGAACGGACTTAATAATCATCACCATTTTATTCCTCACGCATCAAAAATTTATTTTGATTTATTTTTTTTTAACCAGGGCATCCCCATCATCATCATTACCTCATCATCTAGAATCTTTATATCATTCTTGGTCTTATTATTTATATTCTTTATTAGGTTGCAGAAATTTAGGGGGGCTCTAGGTACCCAGCTAGTATTTTCGTCATCACCAACGTATGAGGAAGTAGAAGAGCTTGTGGGACACTGGATATGGGGCTGCGAAGATCGGCAAAATGGTCGCGAGGTGAGAAGCAAGGTGCGCGCTGAAACACTATTCTTACTCAGTGCTTAGACTAAAATCAAATTTCCGTTATGAATGTTAGTCGTCGGACCAGAAAGCAATTAGAAACAAAAATTAAAAGCAGTAATAGCTCAATTCTGATACCCAGTAGCGTTAACCAGTATAAAAATAATAAGTTATGCGGGGATCGTTACAGTAAAAATTAGGAAAGTAGGCAACATGTTGTAAAGTTTCTCGTTCTTCCGTAACTAAATTATTAAAAATACTTGAATCTCATGTAAATGAAAACGTACAGTTCGAGAACTCTCCTTAGCACTCAGAGAGCGTGTTGTAAAATCTATACCATCGAATGATAATGTGTATTTCAGAATCAAAGGTGACTTGAGGCGTAAGTTAGAAAGCGAGTTCCAGTCTCACTTGCTTCAAAAATTTCTTAATAGTAATGTGATTGAAATGAAAACTTTGTCAAATAGTTGTGAGTGATTTCCGGTGTTTTGTAGCTCCAACGCTCAATTTAGGCTGCTTTTATGTAATGTGAACCAGTCAGTTGATGAATCTCCTTTTTTGATTGTATTATGTTTTGGATATTGGAAACCTTGAAGGAACTGGAACTGTTAGGAATACCTTGAAGGGTTCCGTAAGTCAAATTCAGTCATTAGAAGCTACGGGTTTTGAGTTCAAAAAATTTTAACACTCTTACAGTTAATTCCTTCAGTGAGAAGCTTCATCAAATGCGTAAAAAATTCTTATTTTTCTTGTAAAAAATGTTGTTCTGATGGGGAGTGGCTAGATAGTGCTGTTTTGCTTACGGATATTGCGGATTTTGCTTCTCAGAAAAATGAAGAGTTGGGGACGTTAGTTGGGGAAATACCGTAGCGTATGCAAGTCATTCTTGGCATGCGCACGATATTCGTTAAAAGTTACATGCACGTCATGTTAATAACCTCTATGAGAGATTCTTACAAATGCAAAATACCATACCACGTGAGTTTGCTAGAAAACCGCGTAGCCTTAAAGATTTAGGTCACTTTAAAGCAACCGAGTGTAGATTGTTTTTTCTCTACACAGGGTTAGGTTGCTTACCTGGAATTTTGCCGAGTTTGGTCCTCAGTCATTCGATTCTTCAGTCATATGAAGTTTTCTGCTGCTATTTTTATTTTGAATATTAAGAAAGCTGCTCACGTGCCTACTAAAACTATAGCGCAGCAGTTACTGAACTCTGTCTTTAATGACTGCAAGCGAATTTATTGCCCAGAATGTCTAGTTTATAAGACCATTCTCTTCTGCACTTACCTACTGATTGTTTAAGCTATGGAGATCTTGAACATTTTAGTGTATTACCTTTTGAAAGTTTCATGCGCACGCTCAAGGGTCGCTCACTCTCCAATCAACTAATCAAACTAACCTGATGGTCATCTTTAAATATTATAAGCTCACCGGTGAAATCACAGTGATATCATAGACTAGAGCTGGAAGATGCAAAGCTATTAACAACAAAACAAGAAATTATTGATTGCGGTTTACTTTCAAGTTTTCAAAATCATTTTTTGGTATCACTATCATCTTTATAAATGATTACTGTTGTTGCGCCCATCACTTTGGTTGGGTTATAGACGTTACAATTTCTTCCCCTTCAATGACCCGATGCACCGCTAGAGGATACTTTCGTAAACTCCGTTTTCTTTGTTTATTAACTAAGTACTTTCGTAGTTTTGTGACGGCTTCGACTTCAAATTTTCATGGATTCCATCTGCTTCGTACCCCGCTGCCTTCATCTGTGGTCACATCTGTTCCGCCGGTTTTGCTACGTTTTTGACATGCTACAGATTTCGTGATTTATTATTCCTCTATTATTTCGGTTTTTAACTCTCCTGAAGACTCGATTGCCGCCACTTTTATTCTTGCTCCTCTTGTTCCTGATTCTGACGAGTCTCATCATGCCTCTTTCCCTAAATTTATGGATCTATCCTCTATTGAAGACGTCGGCCCAGCCAATTTTCTTCTCCTTTCCGTGTAATGTCTGTTGTGCAATGTAAATGGTCATGTTATCCGCAACTGCAGTGTGAGACGTCACCAGCTCTTCTCAAAGAGCATCACCATGGACCGCTGCCATTACTTCCTGCAACCGGGACGCTATGTAGTTGACTGTCCGTCTCGTCGTCATCCAGTCTGATGCTCTGCTTCCTTTTTTGTTTCACCCAGTAAGTTTTTGCTTGTGCTTTGTCTTGTGATAGTTACCCACATAATTTATGTATCTATTGGCTTGTAGTGTTTAATTGTATTTTGCAGCTTGAATAAGTACCTACCTGTTTTTTTCTTCTAATTGCTTGTTGTATTGTGCATGTCGTGTGTGTACTGTTGAATGTGGCCTCATGCGGCTTTATTAAATTTTATCGTGTATTTGTATTTTTGTGCCCCTAGTCTGAAATCATGTGCTTTGTTGTGTTTGTCCATATGTTTCAGCATTGTCAGCTGTTTGTTTGAATTGGTCTGTCTCGCATTTGTTGAGTTGTCCAAAATTTCACACAGTATATTTCTCCGCCTTGTCATTAGTTATGATTTTTTCAGTGGCGTGCCATGCCAATTGGTTTTTCTTATTTGTTTTGCTGATGTTCGTATTGGTGTTTTTTTCAGTCATTGATGCGGGGGTAACAATTTTATGGGCGCTGGAGAAGTTACAGTAGTAGGGTTGTACGTATGAATCGTTCGTACATTTCAGCAGCCGAGGGCCTATTTGCCTATGTGGCTACTGAAAAGGGATGGATGTGAAGGTGAGCGAGCAGGGAGAGCTCTAAGAGAGTGCACGGAGGCTTCGTGGAATAAGCATCCCGCTAGTATTCTCCCTCATACATTGGTTGTCATTCATCAAATAAATACGCAGTTCCCGTCGACCCAGATAATTACTGGCATATTGTATTGTATTGCATTGGAGGCACATCAGAGGTGCTAGTGCTAAGAGCTGACATCACCATCAAGCCTCGTGGGCTAATTTGGTGTTTGATGAGACCTAATTTGTGTAATGTGAATTTGCACTATCAGAGCGTACGTGTGAGTGCACGCTTAGGTTATTAGGGGGCCGCATGTGACGGACTAGTCATCAGAGCTTGAGACACTGACACTCCACATCCCATACACGCATGCCTTTGCCCAAGCCGTGACCCCTCCTATGGAAAAGGGGACACCGAGACACACGCTTACGGAAGTGTGGTCTCACCTCAACATGGGTTCGCTATTAGAATCCCCCCGCAGCTAACGGACACCACTCACCCACACCCTTCCAAATAGTACCTACATTCAGTCTTCTGCTCCACAGGTATCAATCGCCCCCTTTCAAATTGCTGTACACAACTGAGAACCACCCCCGTACTAACACCAAGCCAAGGTGGATTTGTGAGGCAGTCCTCCAGGCATCGAACCTGTTACCTTCTGACTGGAGGCCAATTGCATGACCACTGGACCAGTCTAGGCTAATTAACAGGCATATTAAAACAGGCACATTATACATTTTGTAGGGATTTCCCCCGTCATGTTACACTTCAGGTACATACATAACCTCCCTTCTTTATCATACCCACTTTTACCAAAACTTTTACGGAACATTCCATTGAAATATTTGTTGGTTTGACAACAGCTTTGCCGTTCACTACAGCAGCTTAGCCAACTTGATAAACTCTTTTATTCCAGGAGGATTTCGCACAACGTCCGCCACGTGTTCACACAGTTCATACATACATATGTGGAAATACATACAAGAACATACATTGAATGTTGGTCTGACAAGAGCGTCGCCTCTCACTATAAAAGCTTGGCCAAACCTTAGCATGTAACGCACATATACATTGGCATGAGACGAGCTGGGCCACGCCCTATGTATTGTGTAAAAGTGGCTTAGTAAGAGCTTGGCCAATCAGTTTTGCATGGCTCACAAATCCATTGGACTAGCTGGTCATGTATCGTCCCAAAGTGGGAATTCTTCGACGGGTGCACAAGCATTTCTAAAAATATATTGGTGCACATTCTTACACATAATAAGCTAGAATTCGCGGCCGCTAATCCCGCTACACCACATACGGCGATCTGTATTTTCTAGCAAGTTATTGTGCACCAATATATTTTTAGAAACGCTTGTGCACCCCCCGCAGAATTCCCACTTTGGTATAAACTCACACAACGTGTGGACAAAGCAGCTAGTCTCGTGCAACCATCTTACTTCTTAACTTACTACTACTACTACTATTCTTACTACCTTAATTTTTTTCATAAAACGAATCTTTTCGGCCTCGGGACAGTTCCAAATATTGTTTGAATGTGCACACGATTACAAAATCTCACTGAACAGAATATTACAGGTGCAGTAAGTCCCTGTACGTAATGCCACTTACATTAAAGGTACTTTGAACAGTACAATAGCAGCATCTGGTATCTTCTTTAACATGGTGTACACCAAATTTACTGTGCAAAACATGGGCGGATAAAATCATGCGTGCATATACATTCGCTAATACTAACTATAGATTGTACATAAGGTGTTCAGAGCTCCTGTGTGCATACTGTGTGTAGCTCTTACACCACATGTTTTGCACACCACGGATGCACCAAATCGTATCTGCGGTCACATACAGCACGTTCTTTGCATGAAGCTTATGCCGAAAATTATTTACGTCAAGTTTGTACAACAAATGTAGAAATTCATGATTGCACATTCTGTCGCTAAAAATAAACTTGTTGGAGACAACACTGGTGCGAAAAATCCTGCTGGCACGTACTGCCTTTTACACTGAACGAACTCAGTGCAACTCATGCAAATTATTTTGCGTATACGGGAGACTCCTCCTGGATCGGTGTTCTCCCGTTAACAGTTTTGGTATGTATCATTTGGTGCATCTAGATTGGTTTTAATGAGTACCCGTGTGAATTTATGCTAGCGTTGACTTCTCTCGTTAATAGTTGCCGTTTGCTCCTTTTGGAACATTCTACTTAGAAACCTGGTCGTAATAATTTAGCCAACACGTTCCATGATTTTAATGCACACCAACATAAATATCTTATGATTTAGTTCTCTCCCTTTAACTATTGTGGTATTTCGTGTTTGTTGGATATTACTGAGAAAATTGATTGAAAAAAATTCACCAACACGTATCTCAATTTTAATGTCCACCTATGTGAATTCTTGGCCGTTTAGTGCTCTCCCTTAAATATGTGTGGTATGTCTCATTTGGTTCATTTTACTTAGAAACCTTGCTGGAACAGTATCAACAACATTTAGATTTATTTTTATGAGCCCCATGGTGAATTCCTGTTCCTATGGTGCGCTCCCTTTCATGTCATTCTTATGTTTCATTTGGCACATTGTAGAAAGAAAATGTGGAGATATGTGGTACAGATACTATGAAATAATAGTATTTCAGCAATTTAGATGGCACCTACAGTAAACCAGTGCACAGCTAATCATTTAATACTAATGCACAGTCCACTAATATTAAAAAATTAATAGTGCACCCATAGTAAACCTAAGGTAAAGTGCATCAATGGTAAAGCAATTTGCAGTACCCCAATACTAAAATGATGTATTATGCACCAACAACAAAGTAATACACAGTACATCAATAGTTGATTAACGTAGATTACACCAACATTAGACCTTTTGAACCAATAGTGCAGCAACAGGAAATCAATGAACAAAAACAATGTACCACTGGTAAACCAATGTATTGTGTACGAATAGTGGGAGCAATGTACAGCAAACTATTGGTAAGACAGTGTTCAATGCACCTATAGCAAATCAAATCAGAACAACAGTAAGCCAGTGCACATTGCACCAAATCATAATGTAATGAAGCGTAAACCAACAGTAAATCAATTTTGAGTGCACCAATGATAAAGCAATAGTAACCGAATTCATCGTAGATCAAGAGGAACCAGCGCACAGTGATCCAATATCAAATCAATACAAATTGTAATAACCCAAGAGATAATGAAATCACAGTAAAATAATAGTAAAACAATGCACTATTGTTGCGTGTGCACCAACAGTAAAGTAATTTTCAGTGCACCAATGGTAAAGCAATTTAATGTAAACCATCAGGAACCAGTGAAGAGTAAACATGTGTCAAATCAATTGAAATTGTAATAACCCAAGAGATAACGAAATCACAGTGTAATAATAGTAAAGCAATGCACTATTGATGTGTGTGCACCAACGGTAAAACAATTTAATGGAAACCAAGAGGAACCAGTGTACAGTAAATCAATGCCAAACCAGTGTAAATTGTAATCACCCAAGAGATAACGAAAGCACAGTCCAATAATAGTAAAGCAATGTACTATTGCTGCATGTGGTGTTCAAACGTGAACGTCGGCCACATTGAGCAGATTGGTCAGCCAGGTTACTGAGGGTGACATGATCTTCTTAGTTATGGCAAGTGATGCATGTGTTTGTACATAGCAGTGGACATCTCACCTATAATGGCATGGCCTCGAATATATGTGTGGAGTTATGTGATCCGGTGGCTTCATTAATCGTTGGCATTAGCCGTGTGCACATGCGTGTTAAGGTCCTGGCAAGTCAATCATATGCACGTGCATGTTGAAGTCCTGGCAAGCCGTATGTACACCTGTGTTAAGGCCCTGGCAAGCCCGTGACGTATCTTGGGCAGCCGGTGACGTTAGCTTATGCACACCCGTGTTAAAGACTTGCGAGCCACAAAAAATTATTCAAAAAGAGGGACGTTCTTGTAGCTGCAGATTGAGAAGCGCTTTCCCAATCCCAACCTCTTTATACGTGGAGCACACATACATTGGCTTGAAAAGAGCTTAGCCGCTTGGGACAACGCCTATCGACAGCACGCAAAGTACAATTAACAAGGAATCAATTTTTTGCATCATCTTCAGCAAATTAATGGAAGGCGTGCGAATGCTGGTGCAGAGTAAACGCCTTCGGGAGAACGCTTATTTCATTTCAAGGTATTTTTAGCTGCAACGGACTAGTGCTGCAGAGTAAAATTACTCGCAAAAACGCTCACTATGTTAAAAGGCATAAACTCAGCTGCACCAGATGCCGTGAATATATGAGAAGAATAGGAATGTTAGTGCACAGTAAACTCTTACTACATTTCAATATAAAAATTCTGCTGCAACATATTCTGCAAATAATTGGTCCTGTGAATGTTGGTGCAAAGTAAACCTTAGAAATCGCATAACAGACGCATTGAATTACATTACCAGGTATAAACGCAGATACGCCAGATTCCGTACATAAACGGGAGGCTGGCGAATGCTGGTGCAGATGCAGGGTAAACGTCGTTGGGGGAACGCTACACTACAAACCGTAAATGCAGCTGCACAATGTTTCTTAATTAAACCTGGCAGTCGTCAGGGTTCAGAATACCTGCGATGTGAGTGGTTTTACCTACCCACTATATGACCTGACTCACCGACATCTACCGACTGCCGAACTCAACCAAATACACCGCCCACCAAATGGATCTTATACAGCTCCCTAAATTCCATTAACATCTGTCAACAAATAATCCACTACGTGGCCCTATCTCTCATATCCTATGATTACCAACACCTAACAATCTCACAGCTTTACTACCACATTAATGTACAACCCCGCAACAAAATTTCTCAAAATTTTCCCATTTCCCAAATCCTACTAAAACCTAATGTGCACATCTACATACCTACCGGACTCAGTTAAAACAGCAAACCCGTCAAAAAAAATTCCGTGCGGCCTATCGGTTGCCGACAAGATTTACCCCCTCGTTCAGCCTCTCTCCTTAACCCCCTCTCCCCCCTCTGCCAATTTTATAACCTGTTCATCGCAGGTAATACGTAATTGGTACTAACTGTGAATGTTAGTGCAGAGTAAACCTACTCGCAGAAATATCAAACTACTTTACAATGCATGAATGCACCTAACCTATTCGGTATGAAAATGACAGGTTAGCAAATGCTAGTGGAGAGTAAAAATCGGGAGTACGCTTGTAACATTAAAAGGCATAAACGTAGCTGCACGCTGCACCAGATACCAAAAATAAATTTTAGCGTTTGTTGGTGCAACACAAATGCCGCCGGATTGTGAACTACTTCAGTAGGCACATCTCCAACGGCATCAGGCTGAGTACATGAGTGGGAGACGTCCGCGTGATGGTGAACCACAAAGGTCGTCGCACTAGTGCGAACTACATGGCGAGGCATAGTTCCAACTTCACTGTCACTGGTTTCCTTTACATGGGAAGGCGTGCGAATGCTGGTGCAAAATAAAATCCATTGCTAGCACGTGAACTGCATTACAGCATATACTCCCGAACACAGAATTAGTAAATAAATAGGAAGTGTGCGAATTTGATGCACAATAAACGTTGTTGTCAGGAACTAAAGAACTGTATTACGAAGCTTAGACCAACTGCACCACATTTTGTGAAAAAATTCAAGGCTTAATAATGTTGGTGCAGGATAAACCTCCCGTTAACCATTCAAAGGCATACATGAGCCACGTTAAGGAAATGAGTGAGCAGTGTAAGAATGTAGGTGCAGAGTAAAATTTTGACGGTAGCACGCCATCTATATTAAAGGCACAATACCGACTGCACCAGGATTAGTACATAAATGGGAGCCGCGTGAATGTTAGTGCAGAGTAAGCGAGATAGGTAGAATGCGAGGTATAAATAACAATGAAAGTTTTTGCTTCAAGTTCGGCAAATTAATACCAGGCATGCGAAAGTTGTTGTAGCATAAACGTTGTCGTCAGCATGTGAACTATATTACGAAATTTAATCTTAACTGAATCAGGGCCCGTAAGGAATCTTCATATAATCTTAACTGCATCAGGTTCGGTAATTGATCTTCACACCTTCAATTAGTATTCAGTACAATCATTTCAATTTTCTAACCAGTAATTTACTTTTTTCATTAAACCTACCCAAATCACCGAATGCATAAGTTTAGCAATACTAGGTTGTAGCTGAAACATCACATTATTTACTGTGGTGCGAAAACTATTTAGTTTGGCCACCATTTTTTGTGCTGACCAAGAATATCGTATTAGAAATACGTGGCTAGAATTGATATTTAATGAGATGGTGAGTACTTGGTAAAGGCTAGTCGTCAAATTATTTGTTTTCCGTTAGCTAGTCGATGCAACAATTCAGCGGGTTTTTTTGTTACAGGTTTATAAAACTTCAAGATCAGAAAATCAAAGCTTGCTGTTTGCGATTGCACACGACTAGCTGGTTTGCTCACACCTTGTGTGGGCTGTACACCAAACTAGGATTTACTCGACAGCCTTACAAGGAACGAAATAAGAAAACAAATACGAAACAACGACTAGAGTTCGCGGAAGCATATACCTCACCCCGCACCTTGCGATCTGCGAAGTCTAGCCATTTTGTTTTAGTTCTTTTTTCTTATTTTTTTCCCTTTTTAGACCACCGAGGAAATCCCAGTTTGGTGTACAGCCCACACAAGGTATGGGCAAACCAGCTTGTGTACTTATAAAAACCTGTTCAAATAGTAATACTATGTGGACATTGACAACTACGACAGGATGTCGCAGTGTCCTCTTGAGATGCCTCTACTATATGCAGAAGAAGTCATATTATCCGTGAGTCCGTGACCTCGGAACTGGAAGCCGTTGAACCTTGTTGTGCATGCAAACCGCTTTCAAGTTTCAGGATAATACTGGCAGTTAAAAATCCCACGTGAATGGGTCTTATGTTGTCACAAACGTGGGTGCTAAGGCGTCACCATACGGTCAAGCACGATGTTCAGCTGGGAAAGGCAGCTAAAACATCCACAAATGATAGCATTGTTACTTCCGAATGCTAAATTTTGTATTGTTAATATCGCAGTATTTTTTAAAACTTCCAGCTTGTTCTGAACCAGGTTGATGTCGTCAACTTTACTGTATTTTTTTATAGAAGTGTCATTTATTGCAATAAAAAACAAATTATGGCGTCAGAAATAGTTATTGTTGTATTCTCGATTCATATAATACAGAGCCAAAGATTTTAAGTGGCAGGATTAGGTTAGGAGTAACATTGCTAAGATTCTCTATTACTAATCATCCATTTACCAGCGATCATCCATACCATCATCTACCGTAGTAGCCTCGGTATACAATAAGATTGCTAAGAGCTTACTTAGGTGTCTCATGTCTGCCCTGAGCTACCCACAAGCCGAAAACCATATACTACAGTTAAGGTGCACTACAGTGCATCTCATTGTTTCTTGTGGTTTTAAGGCTTCTGGTCCTGCTTTCGTCTACAAAGGGGGAAAGTGGGAAAGTCAAATGTTAATTATCGATGAGTTCCAGCGGGAAAGAAAATGAAGCTTACTCCAATAACATGCGAAAGATATTAAATGTGACTTTCCACGAACTCGTGTTTCATGCAAATGTAAAAATTGCACTTCACTGTACTGTATTTAATTTTTGTATTGTACCACAATATTATTTTTTTGATGAAGCACCCTACACGACTGAAAATTGCGTCTGTGTACGTGCTCATGAAAGAGTCGGGCAAATGAGGATTGTTGAATGCAGCGGACCCTGTCAACATAATGTGAGCGCAAATGTTCACTGCTATGAACAAATGTACTGTACTCCACACGTGAATTGTCGCGTCTTCATATCAGACTGTTCAGTGCAGTCCTGGTTTCATTCTCTGCAGTCTAATTTCAAAGGATTCCTTTCATCGATCCCACAAAAAAGTGTACGCATTCAAGTGATCAGCAGTAACTCAAATTAAATCTGTCACTAGCACTTCATTTGATATCATCAACATCCATTAGTTGGGAACGGAAAGCCGGAACACTGTTTTCGAGGTATTCTAACATACGTACAGATACTTTAACAGAGTTAGCCAGTGCCGTGGAATAATATTTTAAAACGTTACTAGGCGTAACCAATAAACGCAACGATACCTGGTTTGTCACACGCTGAGGCTTCTGACAACGCGAAGGAGACATTTCTCAAGAATAAATGCAACATGCCCACCTCATTTTAAATCTTGTATGGGTAGCAGGTCAATCAATGACAAAAAGTTTGTACATTAGTATTCAACGCTTACGCATGGGCGTAATTGGTCAAGAGCTTACCTGTAAAAGCACAATTTGCTTTCCAAAAGCCTCACAATCACCAGCTTTGCATTTAGTCTTAAGCGCCAATAAAATATCTTTCGAACATACTATTGTACATGATGCGGTGCCTTCTAGTTTATGATATAGGAGGGAATGCTAATGTTCACCTACCTTGCGATTTGACTCCTGATGTGTATCCAAGGAACCCGCTTTCTAAAAAAATTGGCCACATAGTTTTGGGACACCCTTTACCTGTACCTAAGGGCAGGCGCACCGCTGCGAGAGATTGCATGTGATGTGAAACATTCTTTATTGTACAAAGGCATCCATAGAAGGACTGCACCCGTTAGAAGGATGGACGGTTATGCTGAGCTCTTGTACTTTGTATGATCGAAATGTAAGATTACGATCTTCTTACGCCTCATCCGCCAATAGACTTCGTAGCAGAGCAGGCCCAGTGCATTTTTTGACCCCATGCCCGACCTTATTTTTTTAAATCTGCAGTGCCTGCCCTATCCCAGCCCAACTACTTTTTCGAGGCTGCAGCCCACATGCCTTTTAAAAACCCGATCCCACGCCCGTCCTTAGAGAACCATGGGCGCCCATTGGGCTTAGATGAATATCTAATCTGCATATTTTAAGTTTACTCTGAAGTAATACGATAATTATGGTGGAATATTTATTCCTATACATCCCTCG
>VYYI01002910.1:0-13513 GCA_021029175.1 Bilobella aurantiaca | reverse complement strand
GTGGTTTTATATAGGATTTTCCTGGAGGGTACATGGGAGGGTACAGAAGGAGGGTACAACCAAATGCTCCTATAGGAGAGTTGGCAACAATGCACAATTTCCCTCGAGGGTACATGGGAGGGTACAGCAGGAGGGTACATGCGCCACCTCTGCTTTACTTCAGCCAAACGTTCTAAAACGTTGAGAAACGTAAAAATTTGTTGAAATTTCGCAAAAATAATTTGAAAATTTTTGACTCGGGAGTCGGGACTTGAAAATTTGCCTGCCCACCCCTAGTTCCAATCCAACCTAAAATTACCAACTTTCGTATCTTCACTTCAATTTAAACCTGTCTTCGGGATAAGAAGTATTTGTCTAAAGTATTCCCATGAACAGGTAACTGAAAATTAACAGGTAACTTAAAAAATGTAAAGGGGAAGCAATCGCTGTTGCCATGGTGATATTGTGCTAATGTTAACTTATGGGAAATCTTGAACTCCGTAAATCTGCTACTAGTTTGGCTGCGTACCACCTACAAGTCACCACAATACCTCGATCAAAAGCTGGCACCATGCTGCACAAATGACAGAAAATTCAATTTTAGCTTAAACTGATTTTTTAAATATTACTTTCTACGTCATAGAGCCGTTTAGAGTATGAGCAAAGTAGACAATGGGCTAAATATTACAATAAAACATCTCGAAATGGAAAGTAATACCAAAATAAATCCCTTCGATAAAATATTTTTTGAAATGTTGACTCAATACTTTACGTTTGAGTGGGTCCGTTAATGTAGCCTTTATTATTTCTTTTGTATTTTTATTACTATTCCGGCCTCCCGGAGGCTAAAAAATGTATAGCATTAAAAAGTATCAAGTATAAAAAAAAAACTTTTACAACGTTCTTTATACCCAAGAAAAAATCCAAGGCGTAGAAAGAATATGCATTTCTAAAAAAAATGATGACGAAATCAATTTTCTAACCCTTTTCTGACAATACCCTGATTCCATTTCCGTTCTGGCAGATTTTATTCTAAAAAAAAGTGTTCCAGATTCGAGCTCTTTTCAGCGATCCTGAATAGGCTGAAAATACTCAAAAATTGAGAAAAGGAGAAAGTCGGAGAAAGCAGGGAGTCTTAAAAAATCGAGTTTGATAAGTTTGAAAGACAAAAGAGGGCCCTTAAAGGGGCTCTTCATTTGAGCCTTGTTTATTTCTTGCTCATTGAATCAAGTAATTCGATCCATAATTTTATGGAAATGAACGTTTTCAGTATAATAAAGCAAACTATTAGTTCACTATTCATGACAAGCGTCTCTAAAATATCCCGAAATTCAAAGACGCAGTCGAGCGTGCGAGCACGAGGCTTTTCATCTGATCTCTGATGAAGATTATAATGATTTTGGATGCTGGCGCAAAGTGGAGCGGAATTAAAATTTTGAAAAGGTTTGAAAACAAAAGGCGCTTAGCAAAATGGCAGCCACTTCTGCTTCTGAAATGATGGTTATCAAGGACTTAATTAGAATCAGCGAAAATCTACGACAAAACTCCTATTTGAGGAACTTCTAAAACTAAAACTAATGGAAGGGATGGTGAAAATGACGCTTCGTCTCCATGATGAGCTTTTGTTTCACAATTCCAGCCCATTTCCAGTCTCCACTACTGGAAAACTGGAAAATCTCATTTCACTTCCAGGGCTTCCAGCGCCGAGGACTTTATGCAAAAAAGTTTTATTAATTGAATTTGGAAAAGTCCCTTTCAAAAACTTTCCAAGCATCATCTCATTATGTCGTCCTGGAGTTGTCGACGATTTTGTCCAAAAGTTGAACTCAAGATTCTTAATGAGGAAGGCGTTATACACGAACTCATCAAAACAAGTCCTGGAATTGTCCATTGGTGGCCTACAAACAATTTTTTACTACAGGAGGGTGACAGGCTTCTCCAACTTTTCCAGGATTTTCCAGCACGACAAAAAACCTGGAGAAAGTCATTAAAGATTTTTTGGAGAAAGTGAAAAGGAAAAACTGACACTGACAAAAGGCCCACTTGTTAGAAGGCCCTTTTATATACGACAAGCTTCATTTTCGAAAGCAGCGTCCTTTTCAGCGTCTCATTTCCAAATGAGCGTCATTTGATAGACACGCCATTTTTCAGCCCAAGGAATATTTAAATACTTCAACTTTCTTTTGTCTTCTGGAGAAGATAAAACGAAGGGCCTGGTCCCGCTACAATTCATTTCCGAAAGTAAAATTTAATTAACTGGGGAAATTGAAATGGAAAATTGTTCTCCGCCCCAGTGAGTTAATAGGAAACGTAATTTGAAAACAACCGCCGCTCTTCCCACCGGAAGGAGTCCTGTGCCGCTCTGGATTTTTAATACTTTGTCGCTCCACAAACTTTGGGAAATTAGATTCTAAAGGAAGATCGCTCGGGTCGCCTGCCAATAAAAATCTGTCTTAAGTCAGTGTGTTTGCCTGGAAAAATATTAATTGGCTGGATTCTTTTTAAGCGCTCCAAGACCTCGGAGCGTTTCTATTAAGGGTTGAGCGAGCGATCAGATGCAGCAGTCTTTGGACCCATGATCCATGTAAATATCTGTGACAGGCGGAGGTTCTGGAAGGATGATCTATGGCACTCGGAATTATTTTTTCATATAAATTCCAATGGGTTGAGGATCCTGGACAGGAGGAGCGCTGGATACAGATAGTTCTCCAGCGTCAAGTTCGATAGCGCTGCTCTCTTCCAGTCCTACGGCATTTGAAGAATTTCTTCCTCTCCAGCAGCAGGCCCTCGGTCCAGCCACGAGACAGGGATGAAGGATCGATACGTTAATTCCTGGAAAAGCATTTCCATGTATGAGAATCAATAGGAGGTGCTCGGTGGTTGCCTTGTTATTGTAAAGGTGGGACAAAACGCTGAAAGTGCAGCGATTACCGATTAATATGAGTCCAAAGATGAGCAGGAGAAGCCCGAGCACGAGGAGCAGGATGAAGTAGGTCAGGTCAAGGTCCTTGTAGGCAAGGGACGCAACACAAAGGATGATGCCACTGAGGAGGGCAATAATCCCGCAGGTCACGACCAGTATTCTCGATGTCCAGCGCCTGAAATTTATGTAAATTTTAATTCCAGAACAGTAACAAATGATGTCCAGTTAGATTTCCTGGAGCATTAGCCTCACCTTCCGCAAAATTCACAGCTTGATTGGCCACCTTTGCTGAGGTTCTCTGAACTGGAGTCGTTCCCCACTTTTACGGCAATTTGACCTGGAAGGATGGATCGTGCAGGCGGAATCGTGGAATCAGTACTTGACCTCTTGACCTCAGATTTGGACGAACTCTCAACATTAGAAATGCGAAATAGGCCTGGACGAAGGGTTCCAAGAAGGCTGATGTCGCCGGGGAAATGACCTTGAGCAGGTGGCAGTGACCTTTGCAATTGTTCCAGGATTTCCCTGGGGAAAGGCACGAGAATCGGAATTGTGTCGCCATCTGCAATGTCCTCGGCACTGTGCCGCCGACTCGTGGTGGCCGTTGACTGAAGATGTAATTGTAATAATCGTTCCAAACGCTTCCGCTCCAATTCGAGTTCATTACGCTGCTGACGCTCCTGTTCTCGCAGAACGCGCTTCACGGCAGCATACATTGAAATAAAAATTGTAACCAACTTTTTCCGCTCAGACAGAATGGACACAAATGATTTGAAAGACAGTTGAAGTGAAGTGGACAGAAAATTAGAATACGGGAAAAAGGAGACAAATCAATGTCTGCCTCAATGGGGAGAAATCAATCATTCTATTATCGAATCTTCATACGGCTTCCTTCGACGAAAGAAAAGCCTTGTTGAATGTGTAGGTAGAAAAAGGTATAGTACTATTATAACAAAGGTATTCTTTTACTTGTCGTATGAATAAGTAATCGTTAAAATCGATGGCTGTGTTGGGACAAAATAATAATAGGCCCTGTGATGATTAAATTAAGAAACAAGAGTAATTTTTAAATGAGTTTTCTTTAAAGTTATATAGTATTAGGGCGAGTATTGAATTTCTCGGATCTAAAAAAAAAACTAATTAAACTTGAGATATATTATGCATTGAATTAAAATCAGGATAAAAGTCAGTTCCTCCTACATCCCCCTCTCATCATTACAAATTTAACAGTGGATAATTTTTTACTAAACATTTAACTAAATAAGCACTAAACTACGTCTAATTGTACAATTTGTAGTGGTGTTAACGATGGTTGGAGGGATAGGTTCTCATAATGGAATATTCTTAATACGTCTCAGCGTGTTGCAAAGAGTTGCTGCAGCATATTTGACATCTACTTCATCCTAAAGTTTGCCATGTTTTGTAAAATATGCCAGGTAATTATAAAATTCAATATCTCAGATATCTCAGCTTCTTACCTTAAAATCAATACTTGATATGGGAGGAATGTTATATCTGTCACTGAATACTTTCAGCTGGGTGTTGGAAACAAGTGGCCTTGCCGAATGCTTCAAAACGTGAGTATTATTTGTCACAAATCATTAAAATCAACGCAAGATCATCAATTAGTGTTGAATACCCTTTGGCAGTGGAGTAGCTGTACTCGATTAGCCGCATGGAACATGAAGTGTAATCTAGCAAACTCTAGCTCGGCTCTATCCAAGCAAGCTGGATCGGCCGGATTCACAAGGAGCAAAACGTAGTCAATCCTCTTACTGGAAATGTTCTTAATGTCATCTTCGAGAGAAGAAAGCTTGTAGATTTCGATTGCCAGTTTTGGTAGACCCAAATTCCGAGCACATTTCTCATTTTCATCAGCTTTGGCCCGTATCGCATTAGAGAACATCGTTGTGTCCTCGTCATACCCGATAACCTAGTTCCATTAATTAAGTTGATCAATTGCTCAGAAGCGTATTACAGCAAAATCAAATGTCACTCACCAAAAGACGTAGAGTATTTGGAGAGTCCTCGACGATCCATTTAAGAATTGACGGTTCTTGAGAATTCATTGCATTGCCTGCTTCGAAAGAAAAGAAGTATTGCTAGAGACCCGAAAACCCGATTAATCTAACTTTAGAAAACCATCAAAATAAAAATTAAGTTTTTTAAAACAACATTTAAATTTAAATAAACAAATAAATAAACAACAAATTAGTAATCAAAACACTTTATGAAATACGCGGTGACGTTTCCCGCAATCGGGAAGTGTTACTTTTCTGTTTAAAAAATTACGTGGGAAAATTTTGTATAAAAAAAAATTATGACAGGTCGAGTTTTTTTGGACAAACAATAAAGATAAATTGATAAGTTGAGGTCAGTTAAAAAGTTAATTAACTAATTAACCAATTAGTACCAGACCGTGCAACAACGGTGGCCTGATCTTTGCAAGCGCTTCATTCGCTGAATCTTGAGCTTTTATCGGTGGTCAGAATGGAGGACGGAACATCTGCTGGAGACTTACTGGATTCAGTTAGTCCCGAAATAGAATATTTGGTTCGTGAAGCCCTTCAATCGCAAGGGGATTTACGTGAATATTCCAAGAATATAGAGACCGAACTTCATGAGGTAAGAACACAGATGTGACATTTTGCTTTATAACTTGATTGTTGATTTTCATTAATTATGTAGGCTGAGAATGAATCGATTAAGGACTACATTCAAGAAAGTGAGAACATCGGTACGCTTCATAATCAAATCGATGAATGTGATAAAATTTTGGAGCAAATGGAGAAGATGCTGCTGGGATTTCAAATGGAGTTGGGCTCCTTGAGTAATGAGATAGAAACACTGCAGAGGGAATCAATTAGTATGAGTGTCCAGCTCGGGAATCGCCAGGCAGTTCGAGGAGAGCTATCACAATTTGTGGACGACATGATGGTGCCGGAATATCTTATCAAGTACGAGTTTTAAATCAAGAAAAACTGGTACAACGCTGAATCTTGAAAAAATCTTGTAAAATAATAGGACAATTCTGGACGCTCCTGCCACTGATCCTGCTTTCATTGAGCAGTTGAGGATTCTTGGGCAGAAGACAACATTTGTGTCTAATGCGAGAGATACTAGGGCTGCCAAAGATGTCTTGGACATTATTCAGAAATTAACGATTCGGGCGACGGCCAAAGTTAGAGAATACATTTTGACACAAATCAACAAGTTCAAAAAGCCGGTTACCAATTATCAGATTCCCCAGAACGGGATTCTTAAGCATAAGTGATTGGAAAGTTTTATTAAGCGCCACATGGATATAAGCGAGAATTTAAATGATTTCATTTTTCAGATTTTTCTACGAATTTTTATACCACAATGAACGCGTCGTTGCTAAAGAAGTGAGGGATGAATACATTGAGACAATGAGCAAGGTCTATTTTTCGTATTTTAAAGCTTATGCATCGCGTCTTGCAAAGAAGCAGACATCAGAACTACCAAGCAAAGATCACGTACTTGCTGCTCCAGAAGAGGTCAAAGGGAAGAACCCATTTTTCTCGCTCGGGTCACGCGCAGAATTACTCAACGACCTCGAGTCACCAGCAGTTGTTCCTCATGCCTGGAACGGACCGCCTTTACCATATGAATCTGTTTTTCGTTCACTAATATTTACACTAGTCGATAATGCCTGTCGTGAATATCTGTTTCTTGGAGAGTTTTTCATGCAGAAGACCAATGAGCTTCAAGATTTATTTCATCTGGTAATGGGCCGCAGTTTAGCACACATCATTGTAAGTTAAATATCAATTTATTAAATACAATTTTACTCGTATATTGATATTCATTTTATATTTATTACTATTTTTCAAAGACTATAGTTGAAGAAGGAACTTCAAATAACTGGGATACAATCGGCATACTCTTATGCGCTCATATTGTTCTTCGTTTGCAACTGGTGACTCACAAGCGAGCTGTTCCTGCATTAGACCAGTTTTTTACAGCTTGTCTCAATTATATTTGGCCGGCTTTTGAACGATCCATTCACGCAAACGTCTATTCCCTTCAGTCGTGTACAGTAATGCCACTTGATGTCATGCCTCATTATGTGAGTTATATGCTCCTTTTTAATTAGATCCTTAAGTACAAAAAATAATCCATTTGATGCATAGTTTTAGCAAGCTAAACAATATAAATTAAAGTCTTGTAAATTTATACGTTCTCTTAGATTACAAGGCGCTACGCCGAATTAAGCTCTAGTCTAACCGTTATCGATGCTGGATTTCCGAAAGAAAATGTTAGAAAGTCCATTCGTTTTCTACAAGAAGATATGTACCAAAATATTCTTCGGATGGCAGCGGCCTTTCAAGAACGTTCAAAGCAACTTGTTTTTCTGATCAACAACTATAATCTCATCCTCTCAGTTCATTCGGTAATCAGCGATATAGCCTTTTCCATAAATGAAATATACTCGTGTACCTAGCTTCACAATTCGTGTATCTTTTAGCAAAAAGGATTAGAGCCTAAAGAATCTGATAAATTTCGTAGTGGCCTGATGGCTACCAATTCTGAATATGCAGAAGAAATTCTGTCACCTCATTTTGGAGAACTCATTCAATTTGTAAAAGAAGCAGAACGAGAGCTTCAGGCTGGAAATACAAGGGTTGTTCAATCTGAAGAAAGTAAGTTTAGTTTTTAAATTTTGAATCTTATCGAAATAGTTAAAACTGTTATTGTTCCTCCTTTGCTCTCGTTCAAGGTCGAGTACTCAAGATAATCACAGGATTTGCCAATAATTGGAAAATGGCACTTGATGCTGTCAATCGCGAAGTTATGACATCATTCCCTAGTTTCCATACCGGGGCAGGCGTTCTGCAGCAGGCACTGACTCTGCTCGTACAATACTACCATCGATTCCAGAAAATCCTCGGCGAGGTTTTGCCGTCTCTAGCCTCTCGGCAGGATCTCGTGAATATTCATCAACTTATGGTCGAAGTGAAGAAGTATAAACCCAATTACTGACAGAACTCTCAGGCATATTAATTCTAGTTAGCAATTTAGTTAATAATTTTGTTTTTGTAATCGGTAATTGTATGTCAATGTCATATTGGGAAATGGATTACATATTTTGTGGACGATAATTTTAGCACAATTTATCTTGTCACTTCTTGCAATATAATTCATTATCATAATGCTCTTCACTGTCGCAAACAATCAATTCTTCGCAAATGGTACAATGCAATTTTGGCATTCATTGCCTACTTAATCGTTTAACTAATCCATTATCTCGCTGATCTGCTGATTGGCTTACACGGAATACGGGGATAAAAGTCCTTGAATTGTAAGTTTTTAAAAGGTGTACTTCAATTTTAGGCAATTGTTTAAAAAAGGGCTCGGGGCTGTTTTACAAAATTTAAAAATAAACAATTTTAGTAAGGGCGTCTTAAAATTCTGCCTGTGCAGAATACAGAGTAACTAAAATGCTCAAGCCGCTTATTTTGCTTTGCTTGTTCTGCACGCAATCGTAAGTTGATTTTCTAAATTCAATCCTATTTCTGTTCTAAAAACAAATACCACGTAAAAAAAAAAATTTTTTTTTAATTTTAAAAATTCTTTAGCTTCGCTGAAGACTACTACATTAAGTTGAGGCAAAGCGATGACGCTTCCGGGAAGCACTGCATAATTCTCTCAAGCGAAACAATTCGCAGATTTAAGGGCTACGGAGACAATTCTGAAAATGCTATTAAAATTTCGACTCAACCCGCAGTATCTCTTCCAGCCGACTCAAAGAACCTGAAATTGTCAGCGTCCAGCGATCAGCTCGTCGAGATTTACGCTCGAAAGAAAGATATTTTGGATTCACATGTTCAGACCCTCTGCAAAACGACGTCTCACGTTGAGCCCCTTCTATTTCGAAGTCCCTCTTCAGGGAAGCCCGCCGTGGCCAAGTCCCCTGAAATTATTAAAATTGTTGATGGAGGTGACCAGGGCAATCGAATTGACGTCGTTTTCATGGGCGATGGCTACACGGCCGAGGAGAGGGAAGAATTTTTTGAAGACATGCGCCGCCTCACCCGGGACATGTTCCAGACCACCACTTTCCGGTCATACTTGCCAGTTTTCAATATTTGGGCCATTTTTGTCGAAAGTGTTGACTCAGGTATCGGCTACAATGGAGCACTGGACACACCCTTCGAGCTGACGAGAGAGGCAGGTCAACTTCGGGCAATTTTCCCAGGAAATCCAGAATATGCGCGTCAAATTTGTCAGCTCACTGGACCAAGCGGATGTGACTATCCGTCGCTGCTCGAACCGTTGAGTCCTTGGGCTGGTCCCATTGGCTCACCGGAGAAAAGAGGGAGGAGCGAGCGATTTACAGGCTCAACGCCTACCCATGGCAAGACCTCAGTCAAGGTCAAGTGTCAACTTCGGGCAATTTTCCCAGGAAATCCAGAATATGCGCGTCAAATTTGTCAGCTCACTGGACCAAGCGGATGTGACTATCCGAGTATCATTGGCAATGACGACTACTATGGTGGACTTGGAGGGGAGTTTGTCATTTCTACCAGAAGTAACCGTACTGGAACAGTAGTGCTGCGACAGTAAGATCATGAATATAAGTTCGTTTTTCTGTCAAAAACAACGCAATTTGAAATTCCCAATTTCTGCATTTTGTAGAACTTAAAGCTAAGCAATGCATGTTAGATATAAAGTATATCTAACATGTAATTAATGATCTACAGCCCTAATTTTTTGCTGATCTTTACAAAAAAAAATCATGTTATCAGCATTTTTACAGCGTTTTATATCCTTTCTTGCTCTAATGCTTCCAGAAAAAACGTTCAATTACGTAAAAATAATTAAATTAACTATTCTTTAATTTTTATCTAAATCTAACTTTTGCTTTGTTAAATTTTGTTGTTAACTTTTTAATGGAATGGCTACTTCTTGCATGCGCGAGCGGTATGATCTTTGAGAAGCGTTTTGATAATCGTTTTATTGTATTTTTAGCGAGATGGGTCACAACTTTGTAGATGTTGGAGAAGAATATGACAATGGGTAAGAATTTGCATAAAATAATTAAAACGAAAACCATTATTCAAAATATTTTACTCGTCGTAGATACGTTTACTCTGGGGTGAATCGCTGCTCGAACCGTTGAGTCCTTGGGCTGGTCCCATTGGCTCACCGGAGAAAAGAGGGAGGAGCGAGCGATTTACAGGCTCAACGCCTACCCATGGCAAGACCTCAGTCAAGGTCAAGTTGACCTCGATTTCACGTCCGACGGAACGTTCCACCGTTGGTACATCATCGTTTCCGTTTCCGCTGCCGGTGAGGCAGATTCTCTGGAGTTTCGACTAGACGACGAAGTCCTTCCCTGGACATCCTCTGGCTTCGATGACCGAGAATTCTACTCCTGGTCAGGAGACGCTGGATTCGACGCTGGAGCGCATACTTTCAGCGTTCGTTCCAAAACGAATTCCACCAATCCCCAAGTCCCTCGCATGATCTGCTCTGTCAATATCCACGAGTACGGAAACGAGGAGGAGTTTCATGCTGACAATGAGCACATCAGCGCCTACCCCGTCTGGAGTGCCTATGGAACCAAATCCTACAGACCAGGAAATGAAAAATGTGGGTCAACACTTCAGTCCATGTTGTAAAAACCTGTTCTAAAAACATGTTTTAAAATTATTTTTTTTTTTGAAAAATTTCAGGTCTTATGAGAAATATGAGCAGTCCAGCCTTCTGCAGCGTCTGTCAAGAGGGCATGTGGCATCAATTCTTTCAACGGATTTCTATTATTGACGACTTGGTCATCGAAAGCGTAGAAGGAAGTCCGGATACGAGGACCCTTAAGGTCAACACCCTTCGACTGGGTCAACTCCGAGACCCAGAACTGCCAGTTCATGGAGAAAAGTTGGACGTATTTTGGTACTTGAATGGGCAAGAAATTGTGGCCCTTCGAGATCAGTTTGAAGTGTCCGTTGTCGTGGGCTCGGGAACGTGGACGTCGAAAGTTGATTTTGTCACTCTAGAAGTCCGATCTGATCCAACTGGACTTCTAAGCGACTCAAGATCAGTTACCGTTTAAATTAAAGTTAACGTACGTTGAAACATAAACAATAAACAAAATAAACAAAATTCGGCCAAGAATCTTAAAAAATAAAACTGTAATATTTTTTTCCAATGCATCTCTGATATCCTAGTTATAGCACGAGAACCATTCCCTTCCTTTTTAAAATTATTCTGGCATTACATTTTAACATTAATATAGAAAATATTAGATTTTAGTTTTTTTAGATTTGAGTTATATAAGATTTTCTAAGAAGAAAAAAAAGAATATAATCCGCAGAGGTTAAAGTGACTTCTGAAAAAAAGTTATGTTTGAAAGGTTTTTGAATTAGTAAAAATTGATATTTTATGTGTAAAAAGAGGTGCTTTATCTAAAAAAAAAAACGTTTTCTAAGGGCTTTTGTAAAGAAAAAATAAATAGTACTTACAAACTCTCCAATTTTTTTTAACCATTTTTTAAAACTTTTTTTTTCACCAATTTTAATGAAAAATATTGATGCCAATGACCAATGAAACACGAGAAGAATGGGCGGAAGCCTGTTCACCTTGTAAATTGAAAGTGAAAAAGGTAGATTGGACTTAATGGGTCGTTTTCAAAGGTGTAACAATTCGAAGGTGAGAAACGTAATAAGAAAACAAGTTCTCTCACAGTTTGGCACATTCACATTTAATCAACGGATGCAACAATTCCTTATATGTATCCTCTTTGCTACTAATTTGTTTTCTAAGGCTAAAATTATAAATTAATTGAGTCAAGGTCGAATAGTTCGGAAATGGAGCACGTCAACTAGGTAGCAGTGGGCGTGGCCGTGGCGGCACGTGCCCGAAGCCTCTCAGCCAATGCGCGTGCTCTCTTGCCAATGCTCTGAAAGAAGAGGCCCACTTTGCGTCCTGCGCGGTAGGCGAAGCTCTTTTCGTTCGTTTCCAGTCTTGGAATCCGGAAGCGTCCGATTCGCTGTCTCAAATTGCCCAATCGTCCAGTTACGTTAAAGTTTCGAGCTAGATCCGCAAGGGGACTGGCACGGCCCGTCGCGGCGGCTCCGCCTCGACCGGCTAAAAACGACTGAATGAGAGATGGACGGCTCGAGGGCGCCGGCGCAGGCGCAAATGGACGAAACGGCTGTTCCGTTTGCTTCTGTAAAAATACGTACTTCGTTTAGCTTCTGTTAAATATTGTAAAGTTTCTGGCTTTAATCATAAATAATTAGCATCCTAAGTTAAACTAAAGAAAATTAATTAAAATAAATTGAGTTAACATTGTGAACAATTACAAAAATTCCCGAATCAAACTAAGAACAATTTGCTTGAAATTGAATAAGGATAATTTCCAAATTATTACTTTCTGCAAATTGGGCCGATTAACAATTGAGCAGATCTTGATCAATTTTTTTCCCCAAAATTGAGTTTACAGATTTCAAAATATTACAGGAAAATGGATTTTTTTTTATAAAAATATTCGGTAAGAAAGAATAAGAATAAGAAAACATATTTTTTCTAGAAATATAATTTTTTTTTTTTAAACAAATTACGTTTGGGGGCGGTGCAGCAGAGCTGACTTCACTATTGGCTTCATTGTCGTCCTTTTCAGGCTCATTGAGACTTAGAATTGATGGTGACTCTGCGGGTCCCTTGTCCTTGTCCTCTGACCCTTGAGTCAGGGTCAGAAGGACGGGTGAGTCCTCATTGGAAATGTCCGAATCTTGACCTAGCGCACAACTCCAAAGTACTGCCAAACTGAGTACTACTGTCACTTGGATCCATTGCATCCTTTAAAAGTGGAGTCTTGCGCACTGCGTGAAAATGTCTGATGCGTTCAGAGGCCAGAAGTCAACTAATGATTTCTTCAAGTTAGCTCCTAATCCAAATAAAATACAAAACTTTCCTTCAAGGCTACCAACTTCTTTTGTACTGAACTCACATTCAGTTTTTATAAGGGCTGATACATGAAAATTACATAATGACATTTTCAGGCCTTTCCATTCTACCGACGCCGCTGACATGGGTAAATGACGCTAGAAATCTTGGCCATTTTTAAAAGGCGTTTTGAGGTAGTTTTTTAGTTTAAACAAGCGAATTACGTTTCCTTCCAGTTTTCCTTGTTCGTAACTAATGTCAAACTGCTTTTGACATTAATTCCCAATGTGAGGCAACTTTGACTTCCTGCCTGAACAGGTAACATCGTCCTCCATTGTGGATCCACTCACCTGCAATTAAGCACTTGCAGGCGAAAAGTGAGTGCCTAATAATAAAAGGACGCTCTTGAAAGTGAGTTTGTTAATTATTTAACTTGCCGAAGGATGTGATTCATACTGTTGCATAATTTTCCCAAATGAGATTTTATACTGATTACTTGACGTCTCAAAGAATGGAGGAAGGGCCCTCAATGTCACATTATTAATTTAGGTCATTATCAGCAACAATCAAGAGTCAACGTATGATTTACCTAAATCATTCATGTAGAAATTAACTTCACAATTCAACTAAACAATGTTATTAATCGATCATTATTAAATTATTTGGTGATTTAAACAAATCGCATTTTGAAATTGGTAT
>VYYI01002909.1:0-13513 GCA_021029175.1 Bilobella aurantiaca | reverse complement strand
GCCAGAAATAAGTGTAATATGCAACTATCAAGGGAAAGTAAACACTTCTGAAGGTTATTTTATTATATTTTGGCGTATAACAAAATTCTTTAAATACCAAATTCAATCGGATACATTAAAAAGTTCCAATAGATCAAACTCGTTTAGGTTGTAATAGAAATTTGCTGTATATTTCAGAGCATGAAAATAATAAATCTCATTAAGTGAGATCATTTGCAAAAAAAAAGTATATTTTATTATTCTTCATATTTCTTATATTTACTTTATTAAATTCTGTAAATATAACTGTTATTCTATAATACCGCTACACATTAAAAACGGAGGCTATTATTGTAAGTGCATGTCATGAATGCAACGTTTCGAAAAATTCTCATTTCTGCATTTCATACACCATGCGTAGGAAATAGGCATCCTTCAGTTTGATTCTGATATTAAGAACCATTAAAAACAAAAACAACACTCTTGCTCCGCAGTACGACTTTGTAACTAGAAGCGGAGCAACTCAGATTCTGTTAAAGACTTGTTAAATGTATTCAAACAGCAAGGTGCAGATAAAAAAATTACTCATGTGCGAGAGGGGAAAACAGATTACTAACTTTAGCAGAATTTAACAGAAGTGATTTTGGGATGAGGGATTTTTGACTGTTGTTGATATTTACTCAAACAGAAATTTGCGGAAGTTTCAATTTGCATATTTTGATTCCAGATTTGGAACGCTTTTTAACATTGTCTTCAATGTGGCCAAATCCATATGCGCCCTTGTATTGTTCAATAGATCCACCATGAATTTTAATCGTTTCTGGTTTCATTCGTTTTATACTGACAACAAAATAGCGCCTTCAAAATATTATTTCTATCAAAATAAGTTGTAATTTGGCTGTTAAGATACATCAATCAAAATTAAAACATATTTAGCTAGCAGTTATTTCTAAAAAAAAATTCTGTGATGAAGATATTAGTTTTGGAAATACTAATTTTGTCTTCGGTTGCAGCGAAACACGATCAACTTGGTTCAGAATCTGATAAAAGCACTTCTGTCATCGACCATGAAATTTTAGATATGCTGGGTCAAAGCTACAGTGACGAGTCATCATACTCCTCGGAATCGTCCTATGAAGATGTTGAAGATCCTATGTGGGGTTACCATTTGAGCCGTGTTGATCGAGAGGTTTATGCAAATTTGTTAATCAAAGTTCATGATGGCGTGGCAGCAGATTTACTCATACTTTCCAATTTGTGCTATTTAATGAATTACGAGTTTCCGGAGCAACATCGTCTCCACATTTTGGACCACATCGCACACAATTTCTTTTCCTGCCTCCCTGCCAGCATGGTGAGTTTAAGAACAAAATTATTCAAAATGATGCTAATTAACAAACTGACTCAAGGTTTGGAGTAATACAAAAATAAGTACATATAATAATATAAATACAAAGTTTTAAGTATAAATCAGTCTCCGTTTAATAGGCACAATTAGCTGTATAAGTGCGTGTCCAAGAAGTTTCAGATTCCATTGCATAACAGAGTACCTGACAAACCCATGTTATTTTATATTAGTCTTAAAAAGTTACAACCCTTAAATTTTTAAAGCAATCAGGGTTCAATTTTGCATTTTTTAGTTTACTTTTAGCCTTTTGAAAGAGAAATCAATAAGTGTTGGTAATTGTGGTATAGATCATTTGAAAGCAGGAAACGAAGGGCTCCCCGATGCCCTTGGCTTGCTTTAGTAAACTATTCTGTAACATTTTTGAGTTACATGTAATGTTTGAGATTATACGATATTGTAAACAAATGTTGTTATTTTGTTTAGATTACTGCGTTAACAAAATGCCAAACAGAAACTCTCAAAGGACTGCTTGACGACCCATCTGTCATTACAAGAATGGTCTGTAAGGATCTCCCTGAGGAAAATGTTGAGCTGCATAAAGTGAGTTAACATAATCTTTCAAAAAGTATTTGGAGCAAACTTTTTTTTATGTCTCTTCATTATTGAGCGGATTCTGGTTTATAATTTGTTTTTGTTTTTTTTATTATATTTGTTTACCTTTTGTTTTCCAAAGACAAACAACATGCAGTACCAATGTTCTCATTTTACTAATATTTCAGTACCACGATTGCATAAAGGCGTCACGGAATATTACCTTTTTAGCGGATGCGTCTAAAGAAGAAATCGAAACAGCCTTGGTACTTTGATTTGTGGTTTTTGCTTTATTAAAGGTTTTCAGCAAACTTTACTTTAATTGCAGATATGCGAAGGAGAATCGGTGTACCTAATCACCTAAAGAAAAAAAGAAGTCTCAGCATTAGAATTTCATAATAGCGGAGTACAAGAAGGTAGTTTGAGTAGTAAATATGTGTAGTTGTGTTTGAAAAAATAAAACCTTAAAATTATAACAATAATTATGCCTGGAGATTTTTCTTTTTTTTTGTTCATGAGAATTTCTGTGATGAATATTCAGACGCCATGAACATCAATCTTTTGCTACATTCGAAAACCAACAGTAAGAACACAAATTTGAGCGAGAAAAAAACTGCTTTCCAACGGCCATTTTTGATGTATCAAGTAGGGTTGTGCCAAATTGGTACTAGATTTTTATAGAAATAACGTTTGCTAAGCATGCGAAAGTTTTAAATTTTAAACTTTCTACTTTTAAATTAAAATCTTATTATTACCATCTTTGTTTTTAACTTTCAGCATCGATTGGAAGTACATTTAGTTTGGAAACTTTTTGTCCCACGCATTCTTGAACCGTTTAATATTATATCAACACATGATGCTCTTCTATTGAGGTTCAGTCCTCATGTAATCTTGATTTAAAGGATCTTCATCATTAACCATTGTCAATTTTGTTCACTGGTAGATTTATTGTCTGGTTTTTAATAAAACTTCAAAACTTCAAAATAGATGTGCGGTTGACTGGTGGTTTATGTCTCAACGCTTCTCCGCAGGTGCCGAGAGATCGGGACCTAGTTTCTTCACGAAAAAGTAAATGGCGCTTCGACCCCACTGGTATTGTTTGCCTGAAAATAAAACCATTCATTTGACTGTAATTGTTATTAATTGTTATTTTTTTATATAAAATTTCTGCACAAAGTCGATGTAGTGTGTTTGAAATATAAGCAGAAGAAGACTTTACCAAACAAATTTAAGTGTGAGAAGAATATGACATGATGTGTGAATGCAATATTCTACAGCTATCATTTTAAAATCCATTTAACTTCTTAAATTACAGTGCAGAGGACATAGAAGGTTGGAAATCATATAATTCGATAAAAGCACTTTGTTACTGTTAACCTATGAATTACACAATCGTTGGAATTAAAATTTTGAAATACCGCCCAAACACTTTCGTCAAAATGGACTCTGTGGGTAACTGTAGGTTGTACGTGCGTCGAGCAAACAATTTTTAACTCACTAGACAGAGAAAGCATACATTTTAATTGGCATATTAGATTCATTGAGGCGTTGTGTGGGGACACGGACACATTATATAAAACCTTCATTTTGAAAATTCAGAGTTTAAAATACCCTAAATTTGTGTGTTATTAAACTTATCAGTTTCACGTATTCCCTAATAGCCTTCTATTAAATGTAAAATTGGAATTAATATTAATGATTTAAAAAAAAGTTTACTGACGCAAGGAGCTTCAGTAAAAAACGATTGAATGAAGGGTTAAGAAATAGCACGTTCCTGTTTTCACTCGTAACTGATTACATTATTATGGTACGTCAACGGTGCTTGGAAATAGTTCAGGTTAGGTTTTTATCTCATAAAATGTAAATCCACAATCAAAAGGTTAAACTAGCACAAAATTAAATTTTGTACAAGACGATTATTTGGGAATAATAAAGAACTGGCTGAACATGCTCGTCGTAGAACTGGCGGATTTGGACTAAAGTTATTTGTACCTAAAGTGGTAAGCACCTAAACAACCTAAACTATAACTTAAATAAACTTTTTAATAGCAAGGCAATTAGTATAAGATTTTTCACAAAAATATCCACTTTGGCGTATAATGAAGTATATGTAACTTTTGTGCATCTTGGCAACTTACATATCAACCCTAAGGGCTATTGAGGTTTCAGCAAATTGTAGTTTTGTATTGAATTGTAGTTTTGTAGTGCGATTTGTACACAGGTACAAGCAAATCAAAAAGGTGATTACTGTGGTTAGGCTCGGCTTAGATAATTTTTATCAATTTGTATGTAGTCGTTGCGATAAATTTTGGTTTTCTTTACTTTCATTCTAATGAAAAGCATCAACATTATCAATGAATTGTTTGTTTGAAATTTGGCCTAAGCCATAATCAATACGGGTAACATTTTACACACATTTTAAAAAATGTAATGTAGTAATGGTCAGAATCATTATTAGACGAATGGAAAAAATTTAAAGAAAAGTTTCATAATATTCTAAACCATGACGGCATAGAGTGACGTTGTTCGTTTACTTAACAAAAAATTACTGACGTAAATTTGCTTAATTCAAAAAGAATCAACAATTGAATAAAAAAAAATAGCACGTTCCTGTTTTTTTACACTAAATTACATTAATAGGAATGGAAGAGACGTCATTTGTGCTCGGAATAGCTCTCACTATTTCAATAATAAATTTATTTTTACAGGAATTTTTCAATACTACTTCTAAATCGACTTTCGAACGCATTAGCACCTCATACTTCCAAAACTAAGAATTGACAGTTTGGCACGAGTAACGTCACTTTGAATATTCAAAAAAACGTTAACACAAAGTATCTTTGAAAAACTGGACATTAATTTATACTAAATCATAAGTTATCAATTGACTTTATTGAAGTGTTTAAGGGATTCACTGACGTATAATTCTGAAATACTGATCCGCCATTTAAATAACAATTTAAAAAATCCGGCGTGTTGCAGTTCCACATTCGTCATCATTTGAAGCGTTTTGTGACGGCAACTTTAGAGTTAGAAAAATGAATTAGCTTCTAAAATAGAAGGATTCCAGACAAAATGATCAGTAATCACCTCAAGTGCAACACGTTTTTTTTTAAATAAATTTTTCCTAGCAAATTTTCAATGCTTCACTTGTATCACACACTAGTACAATTTATTTATCAAAATATTGTAACTTAACATTACTTATCAACATTTTTTGTTCTTCTGTTGAAGCTTTTTGCAAATCTTCTTCAATGCACTGTACTTCCACATAGTCAAAGAAAGTGGTTCCTATTAAATCAGCTAACTTACTGCCAGTATTTTTCAAACACTTATATAGCATTGCGTCACAGTCACAGTGCGATCTGTTAAGAAATAAGTATAATGTAAATCCATTATTGTAATTATTGTAATTATTTGCACAAACATTATGTTGCTAAAATTTACTTTGTGTATAAGGACCAGTTGATAAGGTCGTAGCGACTAGAAAGTGAGCATATCTTTCTTGGACAGTGGTCATGTGCCCTGCAACACTTATCCGTTTCTCTCTCCTGTCCTAAATCGTCATAGTTACTTGCAATGTCACCCATGCCACACCATTTTGTGCCTAAAATAAGGTCACGTCTTAGTAGTAATAATTATTAACTAATTTGTATAGCTGAAATTTTTAATACCTGGAGCAATGCCTGACAAAAATGTTGCAATTGAGACGTCGTTCCTTGTGTCAATATCCGAAATGGCTTTGGTGACAGAAGTTTGATTGCTTTCAACTATGTCAATTGCTTGACATGCAGACATTATTGAAAGCATTTCAAGAAATCCTATTTCTTGGACAGGGAAATTTATTTCGTTGCTTACGTTGTTTATAATCCTGTCGCTCTCTTCTAGATTCCTAGAGTATGTAAACATGTATGTTTAGTATGATGTTTATATAACTTTGAAATGTTTACTTGCCTAATATCCGACAGCACACAACTTGTATTACTCCCAGTGATGTGTGTTGTTAGCTTAGCAATAGTTTCTCCATTGTGAAAGGCAATGGTGCTTGGAATTGTGGCACTCTGATATGATTTTGAAGCTTGTTGAAACGTATTTTGTAGAAAATGTTGTGCCGAGATAGCATCATCAAAGAATAAGGATTCTTTATTTTCTGTTTCTGTTATTTTCTTAGTCATATCGTTATGGTTTTTTGGTGCTATGTGTGGGTTACTACAGACCAAAAAATTTCCATATGAATATATATATATATATATATATATATATAAGATAGTGTAATATATATTACAATATATATATGAATAATAGAAATATTCGATATTCTAACAACTACACCAACTCGCCCAGTACTACATGTATTAATCATTAAAACAAGTTGCTTAACTTACGCATTTTGCAGGTTAGAATCAACTTTTTCGGAAGCATTCCAAACTTTGTGATGGTTTTCTATAGATGCCATGAAGATCATTTTCATATTGAAAATAAACACTAGTAATATGGACATAGACTCGAAGGACTGCGTTCTAACAATCATTTTGATATGTGAATGATGATTTTAGAACTTCCAAGTCTTGATTTTATAGAAAGTATGTTGAATGTTGTATCCCGTAGCGCTTAACGTTGTTCTGCATGCGTCTGATTTTTAATTATGAATTTGCATAATTAATACCAACTGGACTCCATCATTGAACTCGGGTTTCAATTGAAAGTAGTACACGTGCAATTTTTTTGTACTACATTTTCTAAGAGTATCTCTCGAATTGGATTTGATGCTCGTTTTTAGGCATTTCTAAACATCTTTTCGTTTAAAGTTCTACCGTTTAAACTGGGAAAATAAAATTCAGTCATATCAGACTTCTTCACAAGTAAGGGCTTTTTTGGCTAGTACAAAGTACATGTACATAAGTATAAAAACGAATATTCAAAGGCGCTGCAAATGAAGGACGTTGGAATGTTTAGCTAAACTACTCACATTTATATAGGGCAACGATACTTACATTTATCAGGAAATATCAAAAATAGGTTGAGGAATTTTAACTTTAAAAATTTTATTTATGCAAAACTCTACATTAACCACAATTTATTTCATACTATACTTACGAATTGCCCTGCATTTAAAGGTTATAGTTGGAACTAGGCATATATTAAAAAAAACTATTCTTCAAATAGTACAAATTGATACAGCCTTCTTAAAAGTGAATTTAAACTGAAGTTTATATAACAAAATTAATCTCTTACTATATTTTGAGGAGATTGAAAGCGTCCGCTGCATAATAATTGGTTTTTATCTTTGCGTCATTTGAGCAAAACCAATTTGTCTATTCCTAAAATGTTTGTGATGACTTTGCTGCCGATGACGTGGCTCGGATATTGTCAACATGCGCGATCATGAGCCATTAAATAATTTGTCAAAACATGACGTATTTCTATCCCAGTTTGTCTCTCATACGCTTTTGCAAGGGTGACGTCATTCCGAGGCACAGTTTTGCACTGAACAGTCAAATGTTTTGTCAGACGTTGTTTAGACTTTGCTTGTCGCAACTACGCCAAAACAAAAATTCCTAAGGATAGACATTGTAGCGGAACTCGTACTTTACCCTTTTATTACCCTTAAGGGACCCTTAACCTTTAAGTAAGTGTTTGCGTTACTTGTGTCCTAGATCACGTCACACCACGCCGCACTGTGTCCACTCTAGGAACCAGAGGCCGGTAGCCCTTGCAACTTCCTTTGTCCCATTTCTGATATCGCACACCAGCCATCTCCCATTCTCCGTTACTGGCCCCAAGGAAAAAGACACAACATGGAAAAGCACAGCAGAGGAAGAACCTCCAATCACGTCCTAGACTTCGCCCTCTCCACATTTCCCGTCACCGCACAGTGGGTCCAAATAGGCCAAACTTTGCCAAATGCCATAAAATCAAACTATGTAATATGGATGAACCGTTTGTAAAAATTGAATTTAAACTATTTTTTAACTTTGATTCTCAAATTTGACCCAAATCGCACAATGTATAGGGACACAGCTAGGCTTCAAACATTCATTGCGAAATTAAAATACATATAATTAGCACAGGTATTCCATGGCAGAACGTAAGTAACTCATGCTGTCCCGTGCAGTGAAAATACAACTTGTGCATAACAAACCATGTCACTGTCAAAAATTTTAAACAAATTTGTGCTGTCCCAATTTGCCCCAATTTGAGAAACTTTGATATTTGTTTGCATAGAAACGGGTGTTGTTCGTTTGGAATTATTGAATTTTTATTCTTTATCTCATCACAGGGTATGTTGCAATTATACATCTAAAAGTGCTTTTTTAGCCGTACTTGGATATGTAAGTAGCCGAAGATGGGAGTTTACGTGTTTTTTATAGTTAGAATTGAAGTCATTTTTTTTATAAAGCATTTCCATTCAAAAAGGAATACGCTTGCGCGTGAGATTTGACTCTTTTCTTCTTCAGTGTCAATCGAGCAGTCGAAAGGTAGAATCTCCAAAAAGGGTCTTACTAAACACGTCTCTTGGTCGTACGAAAAATCGCCGGCTCTTTAGTATCAGAAATGGACACCGTCTTGAATTTTATTTTATTTTTGAAATAAATTAAATTTGGGGACTAACCTTTTCCTAGAATGGGTTGATTTGGCTAGTTTTGCAACGTAAATTGCAACATAAAATTAGAGACAAAATAATTTAATAATTTAAATAAATAATCTTAATAAATTCTTCCGTGAAAATGAACGTCTAGGAAACCTCTACTTCAATGGCATCGAGTACAAAGTTAATCTAGGCAAAAACGATAAACGTCTACTTTACTAATCTAGCTTTAGAAACAAAGACGCTCCTACATCTAAGAATGTTCTTAGAAATTCTTGGTGTCCGAAAAATATGCAAACGAATTCGATAGTATCAGGGCGTAATTACAACCAAGAAGTTTGTTACTGTATAACTCTCACTCTCCTGAAAGTCTAATTTAAATATGCATGGAGGTGCTGAGATGTCCATTGTCTATGGCATAGAAATACTTAATGTGGGCCAATTACGGTCAGAAAGATGCTCATTCCAATCAAAATAAATAAACCGTTGCAAAGGCACGTTAGCGTAATATGGATCAATTACAAAGTCATCCAAACATGGTTTAAGGTTATTCAACCATCATAACTTTATGCAAAACTAGCAAAAACCGTAAAAACCGACTTTTCGGTTTTGAGGGTCATTTAGGGGTTATTTCAATAAAAGGAATCATAATCAACCATCATAAATTTTGTATTATTGTGCTAAGTTAGCAAAAATTTAAAAAATCAGATTTTTTGGATTGGTGGGTTATTTAGGGGGTCATTGATATAATGATGAAGCGTCTGGGGTCACTTTGGTCGTTTAAATCATCATAACTTTTCGTTTTATGCAAAACTAGCAAACCTCCTACAAATCCGAATTTTTGCACTTCTCGGGGTCATTAAGCGGGTCGTCAAAATAAGGGTTAAAGGTATGACCCCTATGCCCCATCTTCAAATTTGGCCTTACCCTTGAACCCTACAACCTATAGCTAAAAACAGATTTGAAAAAAGTTAACCCGTTCGAAAGTTATCGTGCAACCGGACGGACGGACGGACAAAACGTTCCCATAAAGTAGCTAATACGCTACTTAATAACATATATAATTCTTTGACAATTTCCTCCAAGATGATGGACATGAAGAAATTCATGCCTGCAACTTATGTAAGTCAAATTCTCGACCTGGAATCAAGACAGCAATTTGTCGAGGTACCTTCACCATCTGAGTTAGGATTCAAGAGGGCGACTTGTGGTCACTGGAAGTAGAGGTCACTTATCGTAGAGGTCACTTATCGTAGAGGTCCCCGGTCATAGAGGTAATCGATTAACTGATCAGCCGAAAAATTTTAAAGTACCGAGTTTGAGTGAAGTAACTATTTTCAAAATAAAAATAAACTAGATGAAGTAACTATTTTTGAAATATTAATTATATTTGAAAAAAAATGGAGCGTTTATACCAGGGTGTCCTGGTTTAAATCAATTGGTTTTTATAAATAAAATATTGGTTTAAACTAAAGCAAAAAATGGCCATAAAATAACCCAAAAGTTAATAAAATTTAAAAATTTGACTAAATTTTCCCCAATTACTTGTCAAAATCAAAGTCATTCTTGATTTGGAATGATGCCTTACCAATAAATTTCCGCTCCTTTCAGCAATGGATTTTTGGTAGAACGCAACTGTGCTTGCTCAAAAATTTGTCGCTTCTAGACAAGAAAATAAAGAAGACTTACCATAGGAGGAGAGGTATATGTCATTAACACCTTTGGGTTAACGACAAACTGATAACTTTGGTTTAAACCAAAAAACCAAATAAACCGTGGTTTAAACCAAAAACCCAGTTTTTTAGGGTTTAGGTTAGGTTTTGAAACCCTGGATTATACGCTCCACTTAAACTCGCAATAGTCACCACCCACCAAAATTTAAATCTTCGAAAAGCTCGGAAAGGCATCGCAACTGGAACGGACGTAAACTTGGCCGCTGTCATCCAACAGTTTCAAAGTTGTGAAGAAATGTTCTAAGCTTGACGGGCTTTTATGACACCATTAAATTTGCGATCGTACAATAGTTGCCACTCACTTTGCAAATGACAAAGAAATACGTTAAGAGGAAAATCGAGGACGGAACTATTTTTTTATTTCAATGGATTTGCATGGCGCTGAAGTGAGATCCGACTCTTTCAAGCTATATACCAATAGGACCGTGGAGGATATGATTTTTTTCTGGGCTCTTCTCTTTTCGCTCAAGCAATCAATGTTTCCTTCTAAACCCTACATGTCAATACGACTGTAGAACGTATGATTCTGCACTGGGCTCATCCCTTTTCGCTCGAGCATTGTTTCCTTCTAAACACTACATGCCATTATGCATGTGAAGCGTATAATTCTGAGCTGGGCTCTTTTTCCTTTCGTTCGAGCAATATTTAGCCGAAACGGTTCATGTAAATCAAACATTAAACGCACAATAGCAATTTGATGACTTTATGTGTTTTTTTTTCAACAGAGTAGTTTCAGTGCGCCGCTGCGCGCGTTTGTTTATAATTTGTTTGTTTTTAATTATATGAGTTTGTTTTAATTTTAACAAAATTTCAGTCTCACAATTGCGCCACAGAATATTACCATTTTAGCGGATGCTTCTAAACAAGAAATCGAAACAGTCTGGGTAATTTAGTTATACTTTTTGCTTTATTTAAAGTTTTAAGCAAACGTTACTTTAAATGCAGATATGCAAAAGAGAATCGGTGTACCTAATCATGTAAAGAAAAAATAAAGATTTCTTACTCCATAATAATGGAGTTCAAGTAGGCGTAAATATGTGTAGTGGTTTTGGCAAAATGAAAAGTTTAAAACAAAGTTTTCCTTACTCTATGTTTTGCAAAATTGAGCTAGAATTACCGTAAATCTTCAAATATAAGGCAGTGTTTATATCGAATTATATCGGCTTTAATTTGAGACCGGTTTTATTTGTAACCGGCTACTTAATTAGAAGTGCACAATTTATAGCAAATCTACTAAATCTTAATTACCTTCTTTAGCAACAAATCATAGCCGAAAATTTCAATTTCATCTATCCGACACAGTTATATCGTGAATACGGTTGACAAAAACTATGGTTGTGTTGTAGTGTTCATTTTAACTATTCTACTACAAGTTGAAGAGTTAAATCTGTAAAGTAGAACATAAGAAAATCTAACTTCCAATCCATTGAAGAGAGAATTGTTACATTCAATTCTGCAAAACCCCATAGAGCAATATTTTACAGCTAAGCTATGTTACTATTTTTGGGTTTCTATTTTCGAAACTGGTCTTTCTTTGAGACCGGTTTTTGTTCGAAGATTTATGGTTACATAATCTAAATTGTAACATTGTATTACTTACGGCGTTTGGGATATTGCATGCGTTACAATTTGGAAAATGCGATTTTGGTCTAATTGTCAAAAAAATTAAAAGTTTATTACACACATTTTCCACTATAATTGCCGTATTTTATATGGCCCTATTTTGCTATTTTATTTGCTGTTTGTGCGTAACAATCACTCAAAAGTAAAAGCGAGGATGTCTCATGTAGTTTTTTATACCTGGAGTTGAAAAAAGTTTATTTTTATAAAGCATCTCAACTCAAACAGACATGCGTTTGCAGAAGAGATTTGTCTCTTTTCTTCTTCAGTGTCTAATGGTGCAAACGAGAGGGAGGACCTCTCCTTCTAATGGTAATACAAAAATTCACCTTCACTTTATCGCAGCACCAGAGATGGGCGTTGCTTTCAAAGCTTAAGTCTACATGTAAGCTTAAATAGAGCTGCTCTTTTGCTTTTAAAAATTTAATTTAAGAAAGCTAATATAATACAGATAGAGAAATAGAAACTAAAGTCTTCCTGTTCTAGGACGTTTGTTGTTGTAGGTATCACATATTCTCTATAATACTTGTCCAATGTGTTGCGTGCCTTTTGCTACTAGTATTGAAAAGCCTTGAAGTTCTTATTGAGATACCACAAGTTTTGATTAGTTGCAATACAAATATAAAGAATAAAAAATTAAACTAGAAATTGGCACCCCTGAATACACCTGAAAATTACCACTTAATTTTAACCCACACATCCCTTATTCAATGGAAAGTTGAAATTAGTATTCCAGTAAACGTTTTCAGTAATTTGATAATACAAAAAAAAA
This sequence comes from Bilobella aurantiaca, assembly GCA_021029175.1. NCBI lineage: Eukaryota > Metazoa > Arthropoda > Collembola > Poduromorpha > Neanuridae > Bilobella > Bilobella aurantiaca. Next base: position 881 of record VYYI01002909.1, on the reverse strand, counting down.
TGATACTTACATAAAACGCTTGTGTAATAATGATAAAAAAATGAATGACGACTTGTCAAAACAGCACGTTCCTGGCTTATTTTTGAAACTGAATACAATAGTAGAGAAGGCACGTCATATGTGCTCGGAATTGCTCAAATTATTTCAATATTAGAAACTTAACTTCGTAAAAAATATATCTTTAAAGCTACATTTAAGGCAGAAATTTAACTTCGCTTCAGCACCTCGGAAGCTTAGAATTAACAGGATCGATCAAATTGCGGTGCTGTGACAAATCCACAACTTTAAAAATAAATCGCCTTCCCAAACAGAATTTTCTAAGCAAAATTTTATGCAACCACCTCAAGCTTAACCGTCTCTGATTGAAGTGAACTCTCTATTTTGCATTTGGAATTGTTCGAAAAAACTTAAGACCAATTTCAATAATTGTTCAACAGCCAATTTATTGAACGTTTTCAAAGTAACGCAATTGATTTTTCAAAATAGTGAAATTTAACGTCACTTATAACCATTGGTCCGTCTTCATTTGAACCTTTTTGCAAATTTTCTTCAATGCATTGGACTTCCACCATGTCAAAAAATGCGGTGCCTATTAAGTCAGCTAACTCGCTACCAGCTTTCTTCAAACATTTATATAGCAATGCGTCGCAGTCACAATGAGATCTGGTAAGAAATAAACGTAATATATAAACAATATATAAATTAAACAAGTACATACGCTTTGTTTTGAATTGTTTGCATACATATTCAGTAAACTAAAACTTACTTTGTGTACAAAGACCAGTTGAAAAGACCGTAACGACTAGTAAGTGAATATATTTTGTTTGGGCAACGGTCATGTGCCCTACAGCACTTATCCGTTTCTCGCTCCTGGCCCAAGT
>VYYI01002908.1:0-13517 GCA_021029175.1 Bilobella aurantiaca | reverse complement strand
AAGTGTCGTGCGAAAAATGTCATTTTTAGCATGTCAGTGCGACACGCCGTGCTTGAATTCATCATCACAACTTTGCAGCCTACTTTGGAATTAATCTTTCCTGTGACAGGTTCTGGTACGGATCATTGTTTTGAAGAGCTCGAGATCCCCCAAGTTGAAACGAATTGAAGGCATGTGTTCGTTAATTTTATTAAATTATTCAGCAATTACCATGTATGTCACAGATTCTTAATAATGTTGTCAAAACAGTGCGGTGGAAGCAACTCATGATATTCCTCCATTTGATAACTTCGTCGTAACATCACCATCATTAATTCCTGCGTTCAGAGATGTGTAAAACCGCAAAACCGCTGCGAGGGATGAAATCTTCTGCATGTCCGCCTGTGAAAATTCTGTGAGAGCTCTGAAAATATGGCGTTTCCACCGTTAATTCCTTTACACGCCGACGAGGGACTGCGGTGTGGAGAAAATTACATGCTTTTAGTCTTATGGCATCCCCAATAACATGAATTAAACTGACAAAAGGAAACTATCTGAAGTCGGGGCAGAGGTCAAGTCGCCACTCCAATCTGCACTCCAACATCTGTAAAAATCCAATCCCTTTTCACACCGTCTTCCCAGTTTTCTCATGGCTTAATAACAGTGATCCAGGGAATTTAATTGAGGTTCAGTATCCACTGCGAATACTGCACAGGACCAAATCTCGATCACACCTGAATATGATATCCGTTCGTATAAGTGGTTTTGTAAGAGCGATGTAATTCAACCGTATTTCCATGAATGAAGTTCCTCGCCTTAACTTGATGCAAATATGACTATGAAAACAGCAACGCCATGACAGGCATTTTTCGCACGACACTTTAACGAAAACATATCAAGTACACCCAAGGACATTTTCGGTTGTATAGTCCCAAGAAGATTGCACCCGCGCCAGCAGTGTCTTCATCGATTTTTTTTTTGTCTTTTGATTTTCCTATTAGACTTCTCGCCTGTGCAAATGTTTGGATTTTTCGTGGATCCTCGAATGGAAAATAAATAGAAGCAGCATGGGGTCCTCATAGTATGGTAGCAGCTGCTCACTTCTCATCCTCAATCCAAATTTCAAAGATCTCCATTTCCACATTTATTATTTACGTACACAAAACCTTCCAATAGCGATACCTCCTCACTGTCTTATAAATTGAATTCCCAGAATTACCATAATTGCCTGTCCCACTAACTCTTCTTCTCCCTGTTAAGATGAGGAGGTGAATTGATACCGTTGGCCGAAGGTGGCTGATGCAGATGAAATAAACGAGCAGTGGTGAAACCTGGTCGGTGGAGTAACAAACTGTATGATGTACAGTGGTAATGGTTGAGTGGATAAAATCAAGAGGTAATTACGTTCGATTCCCTCAAATTTTCCCATGTATTTATTATTTAATTGACTCAAGTGGAACGTCGGCCATGGCCAAATTCGGCAGATGTATGTTTTGTTGACATGATAATAAATCGAGATCCCTTCGGTGGCGGGCACCAGCACAGCGAATTGATCCCCGTTGTAACTTTGTACGATCTTAATCGCGTACGTGCTTGTGTGCAGATAAAGTCATTCAACAGAGTCTCCTTTGTCTCCTGGGTGTTGGGAAAGAGTTTGCACTGGTCGAGTGTGTGTGTGTGTGTGCGCTGTGTGAGTATGTGTTTGCGAACTGTGGATATGGTGAATGACAACAAATGAAATTCCATGTTTTTTCTCACTCTAACGACAGGAGTAGCACGGATTGTCTTCACTTTCCTTCCTCTCCTCCGCACCCTCTTTAGAAACTGTGAAAATTAAATATTTATGAGTGCACTGTTGTTCCTGTAAAGCTGAGCATTTGCAGTCCATTCGCATCTCCCCGTGTGTGTCACCCTGAGAGTGTGATGCTGGTCTTGTGTTCGTGGTGGCTCTCCGAGGAGATCCCGCTCAATCGTCGTAACAATTCTGAGCACAAAGACATGTATGGGGAATTAAGATGACAGAAGCATATGTCATCACTCATCATATGAAATCCCTGTGGTCACTGTTTCTACCGTATTGTCTGATATGACAGTACTTAACCCGTTTACTTCCTTGTCACTTGACAGTAAATTTGCAAGCCCGAGCTTAAGTTTCCAAGGACTTTGCTCACCATTCGGAAGACTATCAAGGAGAGGAGGCTCGATTCAGGGAGGAACCGCTGCATGTAGTTAGGATACCGGCGAAATTACACCCTGTAAGCTGGGATCAAGTTTCTCCATCGAGCCGTGTATAATGTCCGTTATTTTGTGGAAGATGGGAAGAAGACTGTGATTACCTGACGGATTCCCTGGTCATTCTCAATAATTTCCTATTATACATTCCGTCGTTGTCAAATTATCTTCATTTGGAGAGGACAGGAGTGCGGAGCGCGTTTGGGTGTTAGAAAGTAGGCACTCGGAAGGTGCAGCAGCCCCGTGTGGTGTCGCAGGTAGGAGTGAAATGGCAAGGGAAACTAATACCTGGGACGAGGTATTACAGCATGAATTATTGCCATGAGTGTGAGTGTGCGTGTGTGTGTGTGTGTGTGTGTGTGTGTGTGTGTGTGTGTGTGTGTGTAAACGAGAACGGTTTTCAAAATTATCTTTGTTTCCTTTTCAGTCACTCGTCATAGGTTAACTCTATCCTGTCCATCATGATTTGACATCTTGCAATCTCCACTTACTATGTGGGATCCGTTACGACTTACGTAAACCCACATATGTGAGTCCATGAGAAGCTCCGTGGTACCGATCGGTCAACCACCGGCGCGGGGCCGAGAGTGGAGGTGTGTGCAAGTTGTTTAACAGTCTGTCCGCCGCTGTTCCCGCTGTCACTGCACAGAGTTTCCGTATTATTACTTCATTTTTGGCTGCCTAACCAAGACGTTATTGTCTCACTTGTGCCCGTGAGAATACAAATAATATTGTTGGTTTCCAAATAAACTGTACTACTATTTCCTTCTTTAAAATGTTTCCTCCGTCAAATCTCCTCCGCACGATTCTCTCTTTGGAAATGACACTTTGAATTTCAAGGCACAACTCACACACTGTGCTAATCATTTTGCCATTTCCACCTCTCTGAAGCTGACTGAGTGAGTCACAGAGTGAGCAGATTTGACCGGGAGAAACTGAAAGCAATTAATAATTGCGTCTAATTTGTCTTTTATAGGGAGGAGAAAAGAGCGGTGGACGCCAAAAAAAAACTGCTGCTGGTGTGGTGTTAATGTTCAGAAAGCTACGCGGGGTTGTAAATTACACGCAGGTGCGATGATGCTGAGGAAATGCAAAGGCCTGAATTTGGGCAAAAAATCTATGCCTAATAACAACGTCCGTCCTCTGCTCCTAATAATTGTTATTACTTACTGCCCATAAAGTCGTAACTTTGTCATCATCAGCCCGCGGGGACACTTTGTATTGTGTGTGTGTGTGTGTGTGTGTGTGTGTGTGTGCGAGTTTGTCTTCCTTTTGCCGTACCGTACCGTGTGTGTATTGCACAATTCAACCGCGCTCACGTCCGCCTCTAGTATAGCATAGTTTCTTTCCAACTTGGTGAGCGGGAACTGATTAAAAGCGAAAGCAGGGACGGTAATCCCACAACAGATTGTAGTGGTACAGCAACCTTATCTCCTGCCTAGGGAAATCAGTATTGAATCTCCATATCCCGTACAGTTACAACTTTGTCTCTCAATTACAATATTTTTAAAGAGGATGATTTACAAGGAGTTAAACGAGGTGGAAAAGCGCACATGGATCCTTGGCATTGAAAGTTTTGTGGCGGCGGCGGCGGCGGCGGGGCCGGTGTCTTAAACCGCAAAATAAATAAATTAGAGGCTTCCACTTCATATCCACTTTGGAATCATCGGAAGTGTGAGCACGTCCATGCGCACACCTTATCAATGTCCCGCAATGCTCATCCCAGTTGTGAGTTTGTGAGCAACCTTAGAACAACATGCTATGTTGCCTCAAATCCCATGCGCGTGACGTCCATCTAATTAACGGGTGATTGTCTTCACCAAAATGATGGCTGACTCTAAGCTTGCCCCATCTCCCTCATAGTATAATGATGACAGTCAGTGTGAGGAAGGAGTTTTGAAGTGAAGCCTCTTATGATGACAGTGTGAGGATGTTGTGAAGATGAGCGAATCTGCTGGATGACTTTCCTTTAAAAAAAATCATTTTCACACAAAATCCGACCCTTCCGCACACCCAGGACAGGACAGGACATGTCAGAGGGCATGCGGTTGGGTTTACACACACACACACACACACACACACACACACACACACACAGGCAAACACATGCAGATTTCCAAATCCACCGCCAAGTCATTACTAGGCAGAACGTTCATACGGCTCGGCAGCGGCGTCAGAGGTAATTAATATACTAACAAGTAGCCGCAGCGAAGCGTCCACTGAACTTGAGGGGAACATCCCCTGCGGAGCTCCACCGCACATCCGTTTACTACACCACCCCTGCCTGTCCACTGTCTCTCTTCAATTTCTTTCCTATATCTTGTCTGCATTAACTTGAGAAACTGGACGGGGACAATTTTTCCCACTCCTTCGTGCGTGCGCCCAACGATGCGTGAGTAAACATTTTACTCTCAGACTCACACACATGTATACACATAAATGCTTGTACAATATTCAAACTTTTGTACACTTTTCCCCTCTCCAACAAGTTGTTGTGGTGTGTGAGGAGCGGAAAATCTTATCAAATTCATGCAGGGGCAACCACCACCACCACCACCACCACCACCATCACCACGTCGTGGAGGGAAAAAGCAGCGAGCGTTTAAGTCATTCTGATGAAGATGCAAAATGTTGATTTATTGACGATGCCGACGACCCACCATCCCAAACATCACCAACATAACACTACCACCATCATCATGGGCAACCCAACGAGTCGCATCCAAAGGAAGGAAGGAAATGACGGAGGGCCGCAGATGATGAGGGAAATGATAATTATTATTCCATCTACGCGCAAGATGCTGTAAAGAGATTAAAATGAGGTCTCCTTTGCATCTCACACAGATGACAAGTATTCTACCTGCGCTCATATATAGTGAAAGTCATTGCGGAATTTATGATCTCATATAGTGGACGGTAGGAGGATCATCGCCTCAATTCAAGCGGTATTGGGAAGCCCTGTGTGAGCGCGTCAGAGGGTGATATCCAGTGGCGTGTATGAGTACGGATGATGATGACACATTGATGGATCCTGGGCAGGTAAAAGCAGGAATCAATTGGGTGGGGAAAGTGGGATCGCTTTGCCGGCTGGATGGGTACTGCAAATATGTTCTGCTTATCTGGAGAACCACTCCTGGTAGCACTTGCACGGTGACATAGTGGGTGCCATTAACAGGATGATCAATATTGTAAAGACATACTACGAAATCGGAGCGCATCATGTCGGCATCATTTCCAAGTGTGGGAACGGAGTGAGCCCGACGGTCGTGCTCGTCTCGACTGGATTGGGCAAGTAAGTGTGTGGAAGACGACGGAAAGCACTTTCCTCACTTACGCAGGAGGAGCGAGATCCAATTATCCTCGAGCTGTGAGCAGTGTATACGAAAATGGCGTTGGAGTAGAATCCATCCGGAGGACGTAAAAAAATGGGGGAATTATTTTGGAAATGTATGATATATCCTTCTTCCCATCATTTCCATGCCAGACGTGGCCTCACCTGCTGGGATAATTGTACCCAGGGTGGGGCAACAATAGTGTTGTTCCGAGCAGTTAGCAAAAGTGCGTAAGAATGATGGCACTGGCACCATGTGTAATCGCTCTTGCTGTTTTCATGTGTGAATTAAACTTGGGCTGCCAACTGTCATCCAATCCAAGTTTTGATGAGGATGCAATATATAGTCATGACCCAACGATGGCATTTTTATAGCAAGCAGGGTGTCGTACTATGGAATTACCAAGGCTATATCAGCTCAATAGTATTTTATGCTCTGTAAATCCGGGATCATTTAACACTTTAAGTAATCTTGGATTTGGTGTCGTGGATCATGCAATCGTGGGAATTTTGATTGACTTGCCACTTCTGCGTGCGCAGTTTTAAATTTGAGAAATTACAGACGAGGGAAAAAAATGGTGATGACAAAATGATGGCGGTTAATTTTAATTTGCTTTAATTACAAGTATATATATTGGATTCCCTTAAAAAGTGTGCGTGCTCCGTAAATTCCATTAGCGTGAGTATCACTCGGTGTTTGCGCACTGTTGTTGACAGGCCCACTCAATCTCTATTCGGTATCATCTGTATGTGTTGACTATATGGAAAGCTGTTGTTGTAATGTACAAGTTCATTGGGAGGAAAATTACTACTACCAAATACCACCACCACTACTGTGAAATCCCGCGTTTGGAGGTGGAGATGACGTATATGAGAGAAGCGTGGTTGGGAGATTTGAGGATGTGCAATGCAACAACACACGTTCTAGACATGAGCAAACAGGTTCGGCAAAGAGTAATGTAACGTTCTGAAAACTTTGAAGATTTGAGGAGAGGTGCGTTAAGATGATGTGCAGAGCTTAGGAAGGCTAGAGGGTGCAATATATGTACATGATGAGTGAGATGACAAGCGGCATCTCGTCACGGGACGACGTTTAAGTGAAGAGGTGACCATAGTATATATTTTTTTATCCGTCTTAAGAGTGACAAAGACAGGCGGAATGACCATCTTATTTACCCCTTCTTCTGTTTCATTCAGCCGCGACGATTTACGATCTCGGCTGAAGTGAAGTTTTACTTTTTTTTCTTGTTCCCCTCAACACAGCACAGTGTGCGTAAGTGGATGTGAGTGAATCCATGGATGAGCGTGGAGGGGTTCTACTTTGAGGACCGGCAGGAGCTCCTTTGTAAAGCAAACAATACGGGATGGTTGTATGGATAGTTGTATGGGGAGAAAATCTACGGTGAGCTCGTATATTTCGCCTGACAGAGAGGAACATCATTAGTTTATGGCGGAGAAATAATCATGGGAGCACCCACTGATAAAAACGGAAATTGGACACAAGAGGTTGTAGTCGTAAAGATGAGAGCTTGCATAATATTAGTAGACAGTGGATGTTGTGCTCTTGAACAAGGGAAGATTTTTGGCAGTTCCTTCCGGCTGGTTACGTTTGCCTACTTGTGCGCATTGGCGTGCTCCTGCTAGTAATTTTCTTGTGATCATGCTGGTATGCGTGCCCATTTACAGATGAATAAATTATGGAGTGACTGCTGCGCGTGCGCTTCTGCGCGTCTCAGTATGCGCAGGTGTGCGTTCAAATGTGTGCGCATTTGTACGCGCATCATTCTGTGAGCTGTATGTACGCATTTGTACGCGCATCATTTTGTGAGCTGTATGTACGCATTTGTACGCGCATCATTTTGTGAGCTGTATGTACGCATTTGTACGCGCATCATTTTTTGAGCAATGTGTAAGCATTTATACGCGCATCATTTTTTGAGCAATATGTACGCATTTATAAGCGCATCATTCTTTGAGTAGTATGTACCCATTTATACGCGCATCATTGTTGAAGCAATATGCACACATTCGTACGTGGATCACTGTTCTTACGCCGGTGTGAAATTTGTACGCGAATAATCATTGTTCACAGCTCGTATGTGAGCAGGGTATTTTTTAACTCATCACTGCAAGTGCATTTATTTGCGCCCATTTGTGTGCGTGAAGCAGCGTCCACATGTACGAGTTTCACCTGCCTACGCGCTTTTGTGTGTGAGCGCCACCCTGCGTGCGTTTGCGCGTCGTTTTCTACCTCTGCGAGCCTCCGCATTTGTGAGCTTTTGCGCGTGTTTGTCCATCTTATTGTGCGTGCGAATCTTCATGTGTGTGCCAGCGTCGGCGTGCGTTTGTACATCAGTGTGCATTCAGCAGTCTGCGCATGCGTGAGAGTGTGAGTGTGTGTTGGGAGCCCAGGGTTGGTCATAGCCATGAAAATCCGCTGGTTGAAGGGGTTTTTAATTAAAAACATGTTCTTCCTCATTATCCCAGCTAATCACTCAGCATATACATCCCTTTGTGTGCAAATATTACGATTAACATTCAAATAACTGGAAAGATAAGGGGTCAAATCTCATCTTTCTTTCACTTCAACCCTACGCGCGTAGGTATGTACAGGCTGATATCACACTGATCTTTTGTACAGTTGTAGAAATTGGACAAAAAATTTACGCATTGTGAAATCACATGGCTCACCGTAGACATACACAAAAACACACACACACAAACACACACAAACACACACAAACACACACACACACACAAACACAAACACACACACACACACACACACACACACACACACACACACACACACAAACACACACACAAACACACACACACACACATACATACACACACACAATACACAGTCAGTCCCACTGCATTTTGGGTAGGTTCATCCGCCGCCGGTAGTAACGGACAGAGCCCAATTGCATCACACCGTTTGGACATGCAAAGAGCAATGCTCTATCAACTTTCATTCACAAACTTGAATTACAATCCCACACGTCCTAGTCCATCATCCACCTGTGAGTATAGCCTATGAAAACAAAATCATAAATATCTCATATTTTACCCGCCTCGACCAATTCACATCTGAATAAAATTAACTCTTTGCGGGGCCAATATTAGACTTGTATATTTTCTGGGTGCGTTCATCCGTCTGATGGACGGAGAAGGCAACAATTCGTATGCCCACCATTCCCTTTCATTCACACACACACTAACACACACACACACACACACACTCCGATAGAATATCTCATCTTCTGATTCGTTCGGACCCTTTCGATTTCTAACCCTCCCCCCCCGCTCGCCTCCTCCTCATGCATCCCATCAAAAGAATGACTACAGCTCTGGTTGTAACACCAGAAAATTAAATTTCCCACTCATTTCTGTCATTATTATTAATTCGTCCGACGCCGTTGAGATACTACCATCATTTCTCATAGATCCCTCATGACATTGCATTGTGGGCCGAACTTATGGGACGGGATGAGAATAGGGATGGTGGCTCCACTTCAAGGCTTTGTTCATATCATCATATCACTATATAGAAGAAGATGAGATGACTTTATTATTTTTTTTTCCTGATCTTGAATATCGAACGTTTGACCACGTCATCCATCCCCCCTCCTCCTCCCAACAATGAACGGGCCGCGACAGCATGTAGAAAGTTAACAAATGAGAGCCCATTAGCTCTCAGCCGAGAGTACCATTGTGCGGGCCGGTAGTATGCGTTCATCGCATAATAACAATGCAATCTACATATGCAGCCCCAGTTTTCCGTCCGTCGTCGCCGCCGCCGCCACCATCAACGGCAGCGTTACACGCGAGTGCACAGGGTATACAACTATTAGCAATGCATGCGACCGTTTGACACACCATTACATACGCACACTGTAGGTCCCAAGGAAGGTTCATGACGTTCGCTACGCTCACATGTTACATGCATACGGCCACACACGCATCATTTACCGCACATCCTCCGATGCTAAAAATGTGCACAGGAAGGGGATAATCACTGGAAATAATTGTAATTAATCCACTTATCCCCTTGAGAAATGATAAATGACAAATAATGTGGCGATGAACCGGCGGAGGAAGATGCATATAGTGGCACATATATTTGCCTCTGTGTGAGTTAAGAAACGGGGGGAAATAACAAGAAAAGAGGGACAGGAAGCCGTGGATTATTATAGCTCATCCCCACACATGTTTCAGACGGCAACGTCTCACGACAATCGTAAAACGCCATCTGACTCGTCTCCGTCTGATCGTGTCTCGTCAGTCTCATACGTGGGTGATGTTGAAAGCTCCCATAACTTTGTCACAGATGCTGAGCAGGGCGATGATCATTTATGCACTCTCAGTCAGTGAGTGAGTGAGCAAGTATAAAGACAGAGGCTTGGGCCTTTTAATCATAATAATTTCTACCCCGTGTGTAATAATTAGTCATTGGCGGGGGAGGTGGAAGATGAGAGCGGTGATGAGCTCCTCCGCGCTGTAGTAGCTTTCTGACACAAGGCCTTGTTTCCAATCCATTATAGAGTGCGCGATCCCCTCATCATGTAATATTGCAGATTGAATAAGTGCAGTCAACCTCATTCCCAGACAAATGACAGGCACACATGCATGCTACACGGCGCGGCTGGGGGAAGTAAACACCTTTGGCTTCAATTTGCTCAAGTGAATTGAACCATTATTTGTAGAAGAGGATATAGAATTTGCAGGGAAACACTACGGCGGTTGCACACACTCACACACTACAATTACCGTATCCTCATTGCCCATTCTCAACTCATAAAAAATAATTGAACTGTTTTTAAAAAACAACACAATTTCCAAGTTTTTTTTTCCCCTGATCTTTCTTTAGTCTGTGCAGATTGTGCTGATAAAGCAGAAAATGATTCTAGATTTTTTAAGTTACACGTAGAGTGATTTTCGGTCACTCGTGAATTTTGCTGGTGATTTTCGTCTCTATCCATCGTGAGTTTTCCTGGTGATTTTCGGCTCAGCAAATTTTGTGAGTTTTCCTAAAACGTTTAATTAATCCAATCAAAAGTACACTAAAATTTGACCCTCATGAAACTCATTGAGCCACAAGGGGTCCCTTCACGGACGCAGACGCATCGGCGTGGCGCGCAATAGTGGCGCAGAACCCACAGGATGGTGGTGGTGGAATAATTAGCAAAATTAATACCTGTAATGAAAGTTCCGCACCCCACTAATTAACCCTTTGCATATTAAAAGCCTATACAGTATGGAGCCCACCAGTCAACCAGCGCAGCCGCAAGACATGGCCCATAGATCATCATTACTTATTACGACGACGACGACGACGACGGCAACGATTATGGTCGGAATGTGCCGGAGAGTGCAATTTACTAATTACTCAATCATAATTTCAACTCCTGCACACATCCGTGTGCTTATCATCATCATCATCATCATCATCACCAAAATCTTATTGCCACCTTCGTGGGGACCATAAGGATGAATCTGTATGGGATGCGGACAAAAACCTCGTAGAAATATGATGAGACTCCCGCTAATTACCCCCGCGTCCCGTCGCCGCCAGACTAATTACTAATTATATCCTGTCCATCCAACCTTTTAGTGTTCAATGACACACTCCATTGTTACTCTCCCAGCCATTATCCCGTACCAGTGCAGTGGCCGTACTGCTGCACACTGGAAGTACATATGCATGCTAAATGCTATCCCGATGGACATTTGTCATCATCGGACGAACTGTAGTTTTCACTATCGCAGTCAGTAGCCGTAGCCCATCTGCATCTGCGAGGGATGGTGTTGGTGAAAATCTGTGCATATAGTAGAGAGTTTGTGAAGAATTGTGCGTAAAAGGAAATGGAAAACAAGCCGCGCGGTCCTCTCAGTCAGAAGGAGTCTGGGAACAAGCTGAGATTTTCGGCTTACACGTCCGTCTCACCATTCCCCGAGGATAGAGGCGAAGGATGATTTCATCTGCATTGAGAGCGTTTACAACTGTGCGGACTGTGCGGCTCGAATAGGGCAGACTCATATCACTCTGACCATCTCATCCCAAAATGCATGGAATTTACATGATTACCACCACCACATATGTAATGTGTCCCGTCCGTGCTCAAGCGTTGTTGGAACAAAAGGCAAATGTTCATTCATTCTCGAGTTAATTGAGCACACGCTATTTCCCGGCATAGAAGACGCATAGTCGGCCCGCTGAGACAAAAAAAATGACATGCATAATTCAGAGGAACTGGGAGGTTCCTCCGAAGGATTACGAAAGGAGGCGGCACTGCGCGAAATTTAAAGTCCGTGTATGTAACTCGCCGATCTCATGTCTCCTTATTACGTGGTGAGGATTATAATGTGTGGGGATAACACGTTTCCGTTTTCACTTCCGTCCCGACCCGATGATGGCAAGGCAAGGCAAGGCAAAAGGCAAGGCAAGGATATGACGCGAGGATGAGAGTGTTGGGGAGGAGCGCATACATGTTATCACATTAAGGCGGAAGAGCGGGATGGTGATGCCGAGGGCCAAAGTGGATCACGGATCATCCCCCAAAAACTGTGAGCAATCCACCCAGGAATTTTCTTTAGTAAAAAGTTGAACAACTCACCGTTGAACTGGGTTGATGAACGAGCTGGGGTGGTTCAATTGAGAGTGAGTTTGTTAGTTAGTTAGTTTACTATGCCAGAGGGTTCAGACCTAGGACAATATGTGGCTAATATACTTGGACATGGGGAGGCATATGACTGTCTGCTCGGGATATTCCTTGATGAAATGATTCATCTCGCACGCTCATAATTCTGACCGGTATGCTAATGAGTTCATATAGAAATCGATCCAATAATATTTGCACGCATCCATACATATTATTATTATTATTATGACCATAATTGAAGTGTGTACGGTGGTGGGGGTATAGGGGTGAGCACTGTACGGGCTTTTGACGTGGTAAAAAAAAATCTCAGGAGATCCTTCTCACTCCTCTGGGAAAAGAAATCGAGAGTGACTGCTCGTGTGCGTGTGTTTGTGTGTGTGTGTGTGTGTGTGTGTGTGTGTGCCTCTGTGTATGATGTGATGTGTTGAGGGTGTTTGGGTGAGTGTTATATAGAGTCGTAGAGTGGAGGGATGAGGTGGATATGATGGTTTATGGAGGAGCCTCCCCGTCCATGATGTGGTCGCCTTAGCGCACCACATTGAGCATTCCTGAAGGCTCCTGACGGCCCAACATATTATCATACGTTTAAAAGTCTTTCACAGTCCATAGCGACCCTTGCTGGTGTGTACCAAGTGGAGGATATCCACCATTGAGGAAAAGCTACTAGTTCTTCCCCCATCTGTAATGTCCCTTCATTCCTCAAGTGACATCAAGCCGGTGCGGACTGTCCAGTTGGGACGTTGAAACACACTCTCCACTTTTGGTCAAGCAGTTAGAACAGGTCCCTATCCCAGCCTTATAGTTCAGGCCAATAAGTTCCAGTCCAGAAAGTGTTCCCAGCCCAGAGTTTGAAATTTCATACACAGAGAGAGAGAGAGAGAGAGAATGTGTCAAAGACATTCTTGAAGACGTTCTGGACGGCTGCGGTGGGGCGGAGAAACATTTTGTTCGGACGGAGTTGTGGAGTTTCCCCAAAAAAAAGTAATCTGTGAGCTTTTTACGAGAGACGAATCGGGAGAGTGTCCAGCGTGTTAGCTCATTCGGAAGTGAGCCGATAGAATGGTGCCCTGTGGATTCCGGTGGAGTATCTCACTCTGCCTGGCCTTAGTTCTCATTGGATGGACCCTCAGTACTGCCACTGCTCAAACTCACGGTAAGAATTTTTCCAGCTCTCCAAAGGAAGGCTCTCCTGCGACGGCGTAAATAGCGTCATATATCCGCACGAATTTTTGCTACAAAAATTGTTGAGGGAGCGCTCATTTTGAAAAAAAAATAGGTTAGATGGATGAGATGAGCAGTAGCGCGGATGA
>VYYI01002907.1:0-13518 GCA_021029175.1 Bilobella aurantiaca | reverse complement strand
CCTCACCCTCCGGAGAAACGACTGAAATTGATGATTCGTAATTGGAGTCTCCTTCGGTAGCACCAGCAGTGTCAATAGTGTCGTCCATTTCCGCATGGACATCTAACCCCTCTGGACTGGACTCGGCATCGTCGTGGTCATTCTTTACCGAACTATCGTCCCCTTCCAAATCACTCTTTCCATTGAGTGGAACTCCTTCGAAATCCTCCTCATCAAGTCCATCGACATCACTTTCATCCGCTTCCTTATTATGCACATCAGTACCATCCAAATACGTGAGACCCGGTAAAAGTTCAAAGACTTGAACACGATAGTTGTCTAGTTGAGTGATTTCATTACGGTATAAATCAAGGCTCTTTAAAGCAGGTAGATCTTTCTGGAATATTAAAATAAAATCGAAGATTAAAGAGTTTTTAAATTTTCAAAGCGCAAATAAAATATATAATAAAATACAAACCAATGGTTCAATTGTCTCCAGATCTTTGATTTTATTGTTGCTTAGATTAAGTAATACAAGACGGGCACAATCCTTTAGAACTTGTAGACCTCCAGCGATTCGATTATCGCCCATTTCCAACTAAAAATAAGTAGTACAATGATAAATCTGAGATTAAAAAGTTGGAATACCCTACTTATTAACATCAATAAAAATCTTTTTCTGCTTACCTTTCGCAAATTGGCCAAAGCTGGAAATCCTTTAAGGCTCGTTAATCCCACACCGTTAAGGCTCAATGATTTAAGATTCTGGAATTCATCGGTTAGACCTTCGATTGTTGTACTCCGACAGTTGTCAAGATTAAGCTCATCAATCTAAAATGGAAAGACAGCCACCACCGTAACATTATTTGTCCAACAAATGCGATCATAAAATGGAAAACAAGAGACTGTGACTTGGAGAGTCCTACTCACAAAACTTTTAAAGCAGCAGCCCTAAACCCGTCTCAGCGCTTGTTTAAAAAAAAACGTCCTCCAATTCTGCTGAAAGTAAGGCATATGCGAGCGGCGTAAATTGAATTGGAAATTCCTATTCGTTCGTGACAGTTCGACATGAGTTCTCCACCAAGATGTCTTTTGTCATTCTCATACAACATGTGACATGCTCCGATTTTAACAAAATGGAGGTGCGTTGAAGATATCTAGGGCAAGATTTGTGATGTATCGCATAGCCCTTTTGCAGTTCATTCAAACTACCACTCTTCTACTCATCAATTGAAGCATAATTGATGTCTCGAATCAATTAAGCACCACAACATATCACCGTTCTTGGAAAGTAATAGCAGAATCGACAATTAAGTTGACTGCCAACGAAAGGAAGGATTCTTAGCCTATAAAACGTGTTATTGCCATCAACATATTCGCAACGTGGTATCCGAGTGTCAACCCCAAGTCTCACAAACACAAGAGGCTACCACCATTTTTGCGTGTCTAAAACTGACAGGAAAATATGGAAATACAAATGAAGGTCAGTCATTTTTTGATACATTGGCGAGATACGTTGTCTATATTTTGTTTACATATAAGTAAATTGTGTTTGTAAGAATAGAAGAAGGGAACTGACCTGAGCGACTGGTCTATTTCTTTTCTCGAGTTCTATCCGCTTCTCCATGGATTCAATTGGTTAAGATCCAGCGGAGGAAGATAATTTGGTAGGTGATGGCTGATCGCTGTCACTGATCGCTGATCGCTGAATCGTTCCCAACGTCCAATCACTGCCTTAAGTCTCTCTCATGTGTTTGATACTGGAGATGTGTGGATAGGACGCTTGGAGCGAGCTCCCTTCGCTGCCTTTCATTCCTCTTCTCTTTGGAGCTGTCTTTCGGTCTCAGAGCGTGTGGGAGTACCCTCGCCACCGATTTACCCCTTACCCCACGGTAACCCAACAATCATCCAGAGCCCTGCGCCGCTCCCGCCAACCTTACTCGCCCTCTACGCTCATCACTTAAGTAGTCTACTTAACTGGAGGCCATATTTAGTTAATTCTCATAAATCAATCACTTCCAACATTCTCATTTTAAACAGTTCGTCCCTAAATGAATTTCTTCAATTACAGTTGTTTAGAATTAACAATGCAGAATTAGCCGCGAAGTAGCAATACAAAAAACCGTGCTAAACTCAATGCAATTTTATAATGTAATTTACTATTGTTATGAAATTACTAGCCAAAAAAGCCCGTCGTAGAACAGGCAGATGTACTTAATTTTCAACTATTTGCTCCCCTATTTCATTCTTTCATTCCCTGATAATTGAATAATCAAATAAGTTATTAAAAAATGTATTACAACATTCCAACTATTCCAAGGCATAACTAATACTTTAAAGTGATATGCAGTAAGAACACTTGCTATTCGTACTTCTATTATGATACAATCTCACTAGAGTCAATTATATTTACTTTAATGACAATCAAGACTGAATTAAAGTATCAAACAAAAGTTCTCATTAAACTGTGGTGAGCAATTTAATTGCTAAATGTTTGTCGTTTGTGCAACATAAATGAAGAGGCGCCGAACTCGTTGGTTGCGGAAGAGCATGGAAGAAGGCGCGAATAATTCTAGCGAACTAGGTTGACGCTAAGCTTGTCACATTGTTTGCAACAGTTCCTAGCTTTTCTCTTGGGAAAATAAATTCGGCAAGTGGACATCTCTAGGTGCAATGTTTTGGATCAGGTGTTAAGTGGCACTTGTCTTTAGACCAATGCCGCTATTCACAACTCCGGAGCCGAATTCCGCGAGGCCGTAGACAGTCTAAAGACCGGTCTTCAAGTCCGAAGCCCATTCAGCGGGGAGGGCTTGAGACTTGGCCCGAGACATTGTCTCGCCTAGCCCATTGGAAAAGAGGCTAAAGACCGTTCCCGCTGAATCGACCAATTCAGCGGGACGAAACTTAAGACAAAAGTGAGACTTTCCTGTAGCCTGCTCTGGAGGTGGCTAACTTTTGGTCTACCTAACTGTTGACCTCGAACGGTGACCCGCAGACAAAAATTTTATACGGAAAAGTTGTTCAGTTTTTCATTCTGAACAACTTTTGTATAGGTCATTTCTTTCAAAAACTAAGGATGTGTTTGCTCTTTGCGATATGGTCATTTGTTAGTTGTCATAGTCCTAAAGCTGCTCCGTATGGTCATTTGCTAGTTGTCATAGTCCTAAAGCTGCTCAGTATGGTCATTTGCTAGTTGTCATAGTCCTAAAGCTGCTCCGTATGGTCATTTGCTAGTTGTCATAGTCCTAAAGCTGCGCCGTATGGTCATTTGCTAGAGTCATTGTCCTAACCTTAGTGTCTGGGCCAGTTGCTCAGCGTATTACTCACACAATCACCAGCTTGTTGATTAAGCCGCTCCGTATAGTCAAACGTGGCCCACTTCTGTTTTAGAGAATGATAAATGAGTTAGTCCATTGATTTGAACCTTCAGTGTCGCATATTCTGGAGATGCTGTGTCGTGTGTAATTCGCTACGGAGAAACGCGCTGACCAAATGGCACTGACCTTCCCAACTCATAAAGACGAAGCAGCAGGCCGTGTTCTTTAGTGTGCACGTAATTACGATAGCCTCTTCAATATCCCTTGTGAATCGTTGGCCTATCATTCACAATCATTGATTACTACTAACAATGCGTGGCTTCATTGGATTGTACACCTACTTACGTAGTGGGATGTCTACGGTCAGTGCCTCTGTAGGTCAGCGCCTAGCATTCAGTGCCCGATGTTAGTAAGTTAATTAGCGAGACTAATTATGCAGTAGATATGGAATTGAGTTGGAGGGAGTGAGTAAACAATATCTTTTGAGACATTGTTTACAAAAGCAAAAGGAGTCAAAGTTTGAAATGTTTGACTTCCCGCCTTTTCAACTTGTGAAGATGAGACAAGCCTTCCCTAGCCGGGCTTCGAAGACCAAGCCCACTGAAGACCGTCTTCGACTTTTGGCTGAATTCGGTCTGGGAAAAGTCTTGAGACCTGTCTTCCGTGGGCTTGGCTTGAAGACGGTCTTCAAGCCTGTTTTTGCTGAATTCGGCTCCCGGCGTCTCCTCTCATTACTTTCGCTTTCTAATTCATATCTTAATGTTAACGCATTGGGTGGGATTCAAATTAATCAATTAACTTTCCCGTCCGATCAAATTGAGTAATCAATTAACTTTCATTTTTCAATTCATCTGTCACACAGCTTCCCATGAGTCGAGTCAATTTGGACCAAAATAACTATGACAGGACAAAGGACTCTTTCCACTTTGTCACTTCCGTTTTACTTTCACTTTCCCTCTCATCTCCCACAGATCTCAATCTGAGCAATCAATTAACTTCCAATTTCTTCCCCAGATGATCTCTCCCCTTAATTCTTGTCATAAAACAAAGCACGCTTTATTCCTTCCAAATATTAAATACCTACAGACTAAATTGATAGTTTTAACAGATGCATTAAGGAGGAAAAGAAAGGCGAAAAGTTAAGGAATGGTGACGATTATAGCGGAGGAATTACGTGAGAAGATGAGATAAGTGCTGACGAAGAATCGAAGTAATCGAATAGTGGAAGTAATTAAATTTATAGCGAACAATCAGACAACATAAAATAAATCAAGACAGTATTAATCTATGCTTTTGAAGTCTTCGAAACTAAACCTTTGAGAAAGAGATCGAAAACACAGGTGAGAGGCCCCTAGGTTTAGATCTTTCTGACCTTTAGTTGTAGCCAGAGGGACTTGGCGCAGCGGGAGCGCCGTAGCTTTGCTGCGCAGGAGCACGGGCCTGGAACACTGTTGTCACTGAAGGAACTTTTTTTAAATTAGTTTTTATTTTGAATTTTTTAAAATTGCGGAAAGTTTTGCTTTTCTTAATACTGCTGGTACCTGGAGCTCCGTACTGTTGACTTCCGCCTCTATCTCCACCGGAAGGGCTTCCATAGCCAGGAGCTGGTATTGAAGGAGTACCGTACGTAGGAGAGGGCGCTATTGTAACCAATTAGATTGTTCTAAAAAAATTTCATTTGGAAAAATGGAATACGATTAAGAATTTCTACTGTTCTTGCCTCGGTATTGTTGACCTGAAGACGGTTTCGAAGGTGCTACTGGTTTAAAAAAAATTAGGTAGTGTTGACAAATATTGTAAATTGTGTTAAAGAAACAGAGTTCAACTAACCCGGAGCTGAGTATTGTTGACCGCTTGAAAATCCTGACTCAGATGGTTGTCCATAATTTGGACTTGGAAGACTTGGTGAAATTGACTGGCTACTACTGCTGCTGCTGTGAATCGTGATACTCCCACCACCTGAAGACGGCGCGGAGTAGCCGGAAGTTGGTTGCGATGGGGCTGTTATGAACTTCACAAATTAAGCCAAGTCTACATACTACAAAAGAATGGTTTGTTATCTCTCACCGCCATATTGTTGTCCGGCTGGAGCTCTTGGTGCTGTTGAAAAATTAGTATTGAGCCATTGGGTCAAATGCTTTAGCCATCATTGATTACCTGGAGCTGAGTACTGAGGAGGGGGACTACCACCACCAGAGGATGGACTACTGTAGCCAGAAGATGGCGCTGGACTCCTGTACCCTGAGGAGGGTTGCGGAGCGCTGTACGCAGGAGGGCTTGGTGCTGGGGCTGGAGACTGGTAACCGCCGCCTATAGTACAGTAAATAAAAATTCTTTAAAATGAAAATAAGCAAATATTTTAATCAATTAAGATCACCTCCACCACCCGGAGAATAACCGGAAGGCGGTGCTGAGTATCCGCCCCCACCGGAACCTGACATAATGAAAACATTTTTAAGAAAAAAAATCGCTCGCAAAAAATTCGAAATTCATACTTCCACCACCAGCAGAGTAGCCTCCAGAGGATGAAGAACCACCACCACCTGACGAGAAGCCTCCTGAGGATCCGCCACCAGCGGATGCATGTCCACCTGAAGAACCACCACCTGAAGAATAGCCACCACCTGAGGAACCGCCACCACCGGACGAATGACCACCCGATGAGAAGCCACCAGAAGTACCGCCACCACCGGACGAATGACCACCCGATGAGAAGCCACCAGAAGTACCGCCACCACCGGACGAATGACCACCTGATGAGCCACCGCCAGAGGAGTAGCCGCCCGAGGAACCACCTCCACCGCCTATCCCACAAATTAGAACTCACGGTTACATTTTCCGTGGAATTTCTGCTCATGGAGGATAGTCTATGGTTACTGGCCTCCGCCTATGTAGCCACCGGAAGATCCTCCCCCGCCACCTAAATTACAATTGCGGTTGGAGAGTGGAGATTAATGAAAGAAATTGCCCATATTTAGAAAAATATTTACCTCCACCCGAATAACCACCAGATTGCTCTCCTCCGCCGCCACCACCTAAGGCAAAGAAAATGTAATATATCATCGATCCACAATAATATGTTTTAGCAAACCCACCTCCGGAATATCCACCTGCAGGTGCCATGTAGGCCGGGATTGGACTTGCCGCATAACCTGAATTTTATGAAGTTAATTAGAAAAATGATTGGAGTAGGGGAGTCAGTATATGTAAAACCTCCTCCGGCTTGCCCACCACCGCCGCCCCCCGAGTAGCCACCTGATGACACTGGAGCGGAATATGCAGGAACTGGACTCGCACTGGCAGCGTACCCTGTTGAATTAGAAAGAAATGGAGTCATAAGAACATTATAGTGAAGTGGTGGCAATTGCAAAGATTAAAACTGTTGACTTACCACCACTACCACCACCTCCCGAATAACCGCCCCCTAGGTACAAGCGGGTGCAATTAAAAATTTGTGGAAATTATGGTTATGTATTGCGAGACAAGGTACCTCTACCAGCACCGCCTCCGGAGTGCCCTCCTCCACCAGAATAACCACCGCCTCCTCCTCCACCGGAATAACCACCGCTCCCTGCTCCACCTGAGTAACCCCCACTTCCTCCTCCACCAGAATATCCTCCGCCGCCCCCTGTTCAATCAAATTCCAGTATAAAATAGTTACATATCTTCGTGGTTAGGATAATTTTTGTGTCGATATTGAGGGTGTCTTCATGTCAATTATGTGTGTATGAGCTGTTTGAAAGGTTGTAAATAGAAAGCACTTGCGTGCGTCTACCTTTAACTGGGGTTATGACGATGTAACCTGCCATGCCCCTTTGCTGCGTTTGAGGAGGCCCATAAGCACCGCTCCCTCCGCCTCCTACTCCTCTCAAGGCGCCGCCTCTTCCCTTTTGGAAAAGTCCCTTAAGGTTAAAACCACCTAAGAAGTGTGTCAGGGGTCAGGTGGGCTCTTAAGTGCGTCAAGCGTTTTGCGCGTCAAGTCTGGCGTAAGATACGTCAGATCTTTTAGTAAACTCACCTTTTCCTCGGCCTCCCCCGCCGCCACCACCACCACCACCGTAACCTCCACTTCCACTACCTCCACCGTAGCCGCCACTGCCGCCACCAGAGTAACCACCCCCTCCTGAGTATCCTCCACTGCCTCCTCCCACGCCTCTTGGTGGTTCGCCAAATGATGTCTGGACTAGAAAGCACATTAGAGCTGCCTGAAAATAAAAGGGAAATCATTACATGAAGAAATGCCTTCTAAAAACTTTATAAAATCTCTACCTTAACGGCGATTCCGACAGTCATGGTTAAAACCAATATCAAACGCTAATGTAAGCCAAAATTCTGAATTCTATAAATTAAATTTACAAATGATGTTTAGCTTTGGAAGCAGCAAGATCTTTATGCCTTGGATTTCAGTAGAATTCTGAATCTGAATTTGCGCTGGTAGCCACCTTTATATGTCGAAGGCACTTAAAAACTGTCGCCTTTCAATTGAATTCGCAGTTGCTTCTACACTGAAGATTTGGGAGGGGAGGGTACAAATTTGGCTTTACGATTGAGGTGTCCATTGATGCTAATAATGGACCAACACCAAATCCTTTGAGCCCATAGACCACTTAAAGCGCAAACTTAAGATTAGTATCCAAAGACTTCCAATTCGAAATGGTAGCCAGGCTAATGCTCTTCAGCGTGACGGGGTATCGGTCGACATCATTTTTGCTTTTGTACAACCAAATTCATGAAAGCTAAAAATTCATTCAATTAGCGAATTGACACTCTGTTGACCAATGAAGAGTTTTATTGTCAGTACACCAAAATATCGTCTAGCACTAGTTAGCAAAGTTTAAATCTTGAGTCAGTACCTCCCTCCAATTAATGCAATTCCTCATGAAATTAATATTTGCCCGAAATTGCAATTTCGAACTCGATTGTGCTATTTGTACATACGATATTCAATAAAATTACTATCCAAATAATTTCATAAACCATATTCCAATGACTTGCTTTTCAAATGAAAATGCGATGAAATATAGCATGAAATTGATTTCAATTTTAGTACTTTTGAAAAGAAAGTTGAAGTAATAAATTGAAATTGAAAACGAGAACATTTTAAGACGTTTCACGTGACAGAGCATCTAAATCCAAATGGAAGAACCTCCATTCAAGATGCTTAAAAGTGTAGTATCACGTTAAGTATTTAAGTATTTGAGAGAGAATGGAGGTGACGAGTTTTGACTTTGAATTGAGTAATTAATGATTAATCGAAGAAAGCCGCTCCTGCGTTTCTCTTCAAAGAATTAATTTTTCAAGTCGAGTCAACGTGACATCCGAGAGCGAGTACCAGGGAAGCGACGAAGCGTCAATCGCTCCTATTTGGATAAAAATTGAAAGTGGGTTCTTCGTCATGTCCAAGTTCAATTGGCATCCACTTCACAATCTAATTAAAAATGCTAATTAATCATTAACAAAATCTCTCCTTCCATTTTCCACAAAGAACCATGGTCTCGACCAGCCTCAGAATATTCTACTGAAACCTCGAGAAATAGGTGTCAATTAGGCTTTTTCAATTAGATTTCAAGGAAAGTGTTTTCACTTTAAAGACCTTAGATGCATTTTGTGGATTTTTTATTGTCCATCATCCATGCTCCAAAAGGGCCTTGGAATTCCTTTATTTGCCAAACAATATTATTTAAACCATTTAGCGTAAAACGTCATTTATAACAATATCCAAGCCACAAAATATGATATTTGTCATTGAAATTTCCGACCGTTGTAAATTTCAAATTATTTTTTATATAAAGCCTCAGCTCTAGGAAAACGATTCCCGAGTTATTGCAGAGACTTTTGCTTAGGTGCTAATGGAGATTCCTTAATCATTCCGAGTTGCATAACCTGAGGTTGATATCTGGTTTATGACTTAAAAAGTTAGCGCATACTCACTAAAACGCATTTAACAATGGAAAGTACAAGGAGGCCTCTGAGAATTAAAAGAACCACAAGAAAGTCTATTGTAATTGGCAGATCAGATCGCTGCATTGCAGTGGTGCACTTTTTTTTGCAATTCCAATTTGCAAATCCACGCTGAGCTGAGAACAACACGGCAAGAATCTCATTTCCTATTGTTTAGCTAATTATTACAGTTTACTTGACAAGAATGACTATTCGTATCAATTGAAATAGGAACCATTTAACATCCCTGAAAAGAAAAGAAATGGAAAATCATGACAGGAAGGGTGCAATTTTAAGAGATCTAGGAAAATAACAAAACAGGCATTGTTGAAAATAATCTAAATGTCATGTTCCTGTTGAGTCGTTTCGTTTCGAATTTGTGACTATCTGTCATTATTTCGTAATTCCAAAAATTGAATAACCACTTAAAAATTGAATTGAAGAAATCCGTGATTTGAAGAAAGAATAACCTGTGTTCATTATTTGCTAAAATAATTAAAAATAGATTTGTTATAACTTACATGCTTCATGAGGGAACGGAAAAGCAACCTCAGATCTAATTTATAGAGGATAATTGAAATTGAAAACTGTGAGGACGCTTACATCACCGACTCGCTGCGTCGCTTTCGCATTTATTTTTGATGAAGAATATTTGAACTAATTTCTATTTGGGCTTGTTAAAAATAAAAATTCTGTATTAAAGAATTAGTAGCTGCATACTGCAGCTGAAAGCTACGATTTCCGTTCAGACTTTGCAATGCGAAGGTTAATTCGTTTCTAAACGTACTCTACTGTAGAAAAGACTCCCTCAAAAATCGAAATCACAGGCTCATCATTTTCGGTTTCTTTCGCCCAAGATAATTCTTCGCTGGCTGTCCTGAGCGGTGTAGTAAGCCAATCGCTGCTTTTCGCGCTGAAGTCTAGCAACTTCACCAACTGCAGCAATAGCCTTCGCGGCTTCAATTAAAGCCTAAGGCAAACAAAAACTTAAGGAATATGAACTTATAAAGAACATAAACAAACCATTACATCATTCGGCTGTTCAGCAATTGTTTCATTGCTCTGAACTTTGCCAGGCAAAATCTTGGACACTGGGAAATACAATGTAGTGTCAATTTCCAAGCGACGCGCAGGTGCACTATTCAATTGATTAGTCAGGTCAGTCATCTTATGAAGCGATGGAGTTCTAGCTCTCTTCGACAAGTTCCTTTGATGAAAATCAATTTCTTTGGAGGCAAAATCTAACAATGAATATACTCGTGCATTGTGTTGTCCGCGACAGTTGAATTACTTGTTACTTGAGAGCTTACGCGTTTCCTTATAGTGATAGTCTGACCCAGTCTTTCGAGTTGTACTTCCTTGTGGCAGAATTGGACGGAATTGATCATCTAGCTTGATGAGCGCTGGAAGCGGCTTATTGCTCACGCGGTTAACGGTTGTCAAAACTCGTGGCAAATCTTGAACCCGCAACATTTTCGGTAACTTATTAGTAATTGTTTCCTTTTGTTCTCGACCTCCAGTTTGTGGTTGTGTAGCCGTTTTTGCATGTTTTGATTCTTCCGGAGTTTTCAGCGTTGGAAGACCTGAATTCGCCGGTCCTTTATGCGGTTCCTGGCTTTTCGAACATGTTTCAAGATTTGAGGTCAAGGAAACTGTGTTCGCTGATGAACTTTTTTGCGAGGAATCATTTAGGCAACTACTTTGGAGTGGCTGGAATGAACTTGGCGGCGGCATGATCGAACGCTTCCGGCTGCGCAGAATACGACCAGACCCCACAGCGCTGGCCTCAGGATGCTGGACTCGGTAACATTGGAGGCAAGCAGAAGGGTTAGCCATAAAGCAACTCCTACATTTGACATGAGTGCAGCATCCTTCCTGAACGGGTTGCCAAGCTCGGTTTTCCCAGCTGAAGCAATGCGTACACTCAGGGCAGATTCGTGTACCTGAGTCAGAAATACTGATTAGTATCTTGGGAATGTCATTTACTTAAAATCGTGGACGCAGTGGTGAAAGCTTTGTACCATAATGGCGGATGAAGAAATAGGCCTTGCTACAATCCTCTTCAGCGTTGGGTAGGACACATGGCGATGGAGTCACTGAAGAAATTTGAGGAAGGAGCGTAGGCATTTCTCGGTCCATGACTCTTACCGAGGAAAGGACGACAGACCCTACCAAACCAAGGTATCCAAGGAAGACTTGAGCTAAATAAGTAAAACTTATGTTTAGCAATTCTATTATTTCCCATCATTACATTTACCAGTTTCAGATTACCTTCGCTTTCAGTTGAGCCAACAGTGTTCAAATGACATCTTTGTAATAATTTAAAATGGCATGTTAGCTAATCCAATTAATAGGTTCGATTTTCCTGGACTGGTAGCAGTGGGCACTTTTCAATGGAGCGGGCTCAGTTGTTAATTAATTGACTTCAAGGACCTTAATTCTTCATTCAAACCAATTCAACGTCCTTCC
This sequence comes from Bilobella aurantiaca, assembly GCA_021029175.1. Lineage (NCBI taxonomy): Eukaryota > Metazoa > Arthropoda > Collembola > Poduromorpha > Neanuridae > Bilobella > Bilobella aurantiaca. Next base: position 1,813 of record VYYI01002907.1, on the reverse strand, counting down.
CCCCACCTTTCAAAGTTCGAAACGACAATCTAGACTAGAGAGCGCTATTGCGCATGCATACTTTTTGTCATCTGGTTGTGGCGCCTGCGCTTGTATTCTAATGTTGGAGTCAATGACCCCTACTTCAATTCCCCCACACCACACCTCAGGCTTCCGAATTCCACTTTCATTAGAATTTACATTATAGCAATTAGGGAGCAATACGAATAAGTCAATGTGCCCGCATCTATTTGAGAAAAACCGACTTCTGGAATGCGTAAGTGATGTGAGATAGGACAGTCACCATTGTCGCCCCTTTTGATTCAACTTCTCTACACCAGGGAGAGAGCAGTCGATAATGATTTGGCAACAGCGCTTGCAACCTCCATTGTCGCCTCCCGATGCTTTTTCACCGTATGTACGGCCGAACTTACGCTTAGACGTTAGATTAAACCGCCCCTGCTCGCTTCGCTCGTCGGAAACATTAAATAAACCCCCAGTTACATGCCTCCGACGGCAGGAGCAACGAAAAAAACTCGTCACTGAACAAACGATTAACAGGATGCGGTCAGCAATTTCTTTCTCTTGGTTCAGTGAGGAGTTATTTTCGTTGCTCCTGCCGCCGGAGGCATGTAACTGGGGTTTTATTTAATGTTTCCGACGAACGAAGCGAGTACGAGGAGGAGCGGTATATGATTAATGAGAGTGGACATGGGCGTAATCAGTAGGAGTGGACTGGTTACTTTTTGAGGCGACAATTTGGAGTCACAACCGCTGTTGCCAAATCATAATCGACTCTTCTCCCCCTGGTGTGGAGAAGTAGAATCATAAGAGGCGACAATAGAGAGAATGAAAAAAAAAACCGCTAAAATTTGAACGGGGGACGACAATGGGTGGGGATCAACCTTACTTCAACCCATTTATTCGGGAGGACACGGTCACACAAAAAGCCATCACTTCATACCCCCTTTTTTACAACAGATATGGGCATCCTATTACAAAAACATATCTTTTTCAAAGGGGTTCAAAAGGGCACTGCCATCCGTGCTAAGACGGTTTTTTGGCTAGTAGTTAGTAGATGAATAAATGATAACCTAAAGGAGTGGGTGAAATTTAAACGATTCGACCTTTTGGAGGCAGTTAAGATTTCAGAATAAGTCTTATTTCCACCAAAATAGCACTCTGCTTCATCGCTACTAGGAAGTGAAGAGCCAAACAAGCCCACCCGAAGGCGGAGGACTTGTGATGCACTTGAAAATATTCGATAGGTCTTCAATGTGCATTTCCAAAGCTGCTAACCATTGTCAAAATTAAGTCGCATTTACCTCCTACAACCTCATCTCTCCAACGTCAAAGGGCCTACGCCTCACGACGGGCTTTTTGGCTAGTCTACGCTCTTCCCTTTTCTTGATCTGCTAACATTTCTTCCAATAATATTTCTCAAATGCTGGGCATGGTAGTTTTCGATTTCATTTACTATACTTTTTATTTTTGTTTGTGCCACTTCAACATTTTAATTGGACATAAACTCTTCCACCATTGGATGTTTTTTAATTATTTAAAAGATGACATTTGAAGATAATGTGCTGTTTTAGACGTGGTATGACATAGGAGCTTGAAATAGAGAAGTGAGTCACTTATTCATTGCCCTTGACATGTGAAGCGAATTAGTCATTATATGAGTGGAGTGGAAGTGAGGAGGCTGAAGAAGCTTTTCCTTGGAAGGAAGTTGAGTAGACTTTTAGTTGATGACCTTTGAAGCCCTTATCAATTAACTTTTAATTGACAGTACTCAGCTCACTCACTCAGAAGGATCGGATCAAGAACAGCTTAA
>VYYI01002906.1:0-13519 GCA_021029175.1 Bilobella aurantiaca | reverse complement strand
CAAATGAATTTTAATTCGAAAATAAAAATAAAAGACCGAATTTGTGTTTGTCTTTTATGAGAAATTCAAAAAAAAAAAATTCGCGCCAAAGAAAATCGTTTCCTACGTTTCTTACGCCGTAGGAAACGGCCTTGTATCTTACGTTGTATACTACGTTGTATCTTACAACGTAGTATACGTTGGGGGAACCCTGAACAAAATAAAAAGCATCATGCACCAATCAATCACTGATTATGACATTGTATGTAAGTAATGTAGCCAAGTAATTTTGTAGAATTGTCAATTTGTTTGCCCTAGGTTTCTGTTGGTGACGGCAAACTGCTCTTACGGTGGCCTAAACCAATTTTCCTTTGACACTCTGGGTAATATTGCCAAGTTTATGTATTTGGAAGACCCACTAGAAAACCCGTATTTTGGAATGGTTCTTTCATTGGTAATGGACGGCATATTTTCCATCGATCGCTTTCGATGTCTCCGATCACTGGAGATAGTACGGGAGTGGTCTCGTGAAGGGGCAAATGAATGCATTTTATCACCTCTTATGGACGCAAAGTTTTTTAGTCGTTTGTGCCAGCTGCTCACACTATCCGATATTATGATGATCGTGTACGCGTTGGAATGTATTCTTTCTATTACAAGTATGGGTCTGGAGGAGGTTTGTAACGAATTGGTCCGGGTCAGCGGATCGGTGGACACTCTGGTTTCCCTAGTCACTGTTGAAGTAAGTTTTTTCATAATGCCAGTCAGAATTTTACATAGTTTTCATAAATAATTGTCCTTGATTAATCAACGGTGATCGACGTTGCCCAGAAATTCCAATATAATGCGTAATGCGTTTAATCACAACAAAGAATAGCCCACTTTTCATTCTTCGTAGAATTGATCCATTATTTTTATATTCTGTGCTAAATGGTTATTTACACATTGAAGAGGAGCAGCAAGCAGCTAATTGAATTTTTGTTATTTTCAGGCTCAGAGCTATGGCCCTAAAGGCTGCATCCAAATGCGAGTGGTGGAGACGTTGGTGGGGCACTCTGCTTTTCTTCACTTGCTCCGATCAAACAATCCTTCAATGGCTCCGGCAGATTCGCAGTCCGTCCCAGCTCTGTCTCAGCAACCGCCGGTCATGACACCGGTAGTCCAACCAACTACTTTCCCACTTGCAATTGAAGCTCAGAACAAAGCGCTATCCTTGCCTCCTGCCTTAGTGGCTACCGTTAGTCCACAAATCCTCAATATGAAAGTTGAAAGACAGCAGAGTCCCATCCCATTCCAAAGTGTGCAGCCGCAAATATCACCAACAGTCTCTCCAACGGCAATATATATTAAACCCATTCAAGTTACTCCGGTTGCACCCTCTCCATTGGTAGAAACGCGTGCTGTGACGCCCCAAATAATAAGCTCTAATAGTAATGTTCCAATTCTGCCACAAACACGGCCTACCGCCGCTGTTCAGAACGGTGTTTACACAACTAAACCAAATAAGACACAAGAGATTGGAAACGGGAAGCTCGTGAACGCAATGCAAGATGCGGAAAAAAGTGTCTTCAGTTTCAATCCAGAGGTTAATGTTTCTAGCACTCCTGGAGCGGTGGGAGAAGATTCATGGGCGCTGATGTGGATAAAAGCAGCGTTTGAACAAGTGTCAGGGTGTTCGATTGAACAGGGGAAGATGTACAGAATGTATTGCTCGGCAAGAAAGGACCAAAATCTAGTTATTTCGATGGATGATTTCATCAAGTGTGCAAAGTAAAAACAAATATACACAACAACTTTAATTGTATACAGCCAAAAATACATTTAACGTTTTCACTTTCAGGGAGGCGTATGGTTCCGGCATAGGACCCGTCATTAAAAATTTTGGGGGGACTCCCCTATCTTTTTTGGAGGGTTTAAGGCCAACAATGACCTTGTCAAGCGTGGGGAACGGAATCTCTGGACAAGCTAATGTTAAAATCTCAAATTCTGAACCAACTTTGAACAATATTGTTGAAGCACCTACCGGTGAGTTTATTTTGCCGTTTAGCAATTAATTTTAGAATTGGAAAAAAAATCAGATATCATTCATTTGACATTCACATGATTTCTTACATTAATGCACAGAACAAACTCCGCAAACGAATGCTGTCGAACAATACATTCCACCGAGAGAAATCAAGACTACGTCTCCAATTCTCAAGGCCACTTTATCTCGTCCTCCAAAAACACCAAAGACCTCACCTGTAAGTTTCACTTTTCATTTTTTGGAAACATAAGTACGCTGAATTTTGATAGTGGAAACGAACATGAGTTTCAAACTAATTGGCCAGTTTTTAAGCACGGCGTAGAGAAGAATCTTATTTAACGTTAATTTTCAACAAGTTATTTTCTTTGAATTTCTGCGTAGTCTAATAAAAGGAAGGCTGCAAAAGGTAAGAAATGCCGTAGTGGAAGGAATGAGAGTCGGAGTATACTAAATCCAACATCTTCAGTCATTCGAAGTTTACTTGCGTCGAAGGTAATTGTGATGAGCGTGGTTTTCAACTAACCAATCACCAGAGATGATTTCCTAGCGGAATGCATTTACAATTTATCACGGTCATTTAGCATGAAGTTAATTTCGGATCTGAATTAAATTGTAATTAAATCAAACCTCGTGTAATTTAATTACCGAACCTGCATCAATCAACTGACATTCTGTCATCTTCTCTTCTACTACTATCGTGAATTCTCGTGTGGCTCCTAGGCACCTAATTGACTTGTTTCACGACTAACCCAATTCATAACATTCCTGTATTTTAGCTTTCAAGTTTTGCTTTTACAAGTTAAGTAATTGGAATTTAATTTTCTAAAATACATTTTCCTTCCTTTTGCTTTAAGGTAACACAACGGCAACAAAAGAAACAACAACTTTCTGAGTCAAAGCACAAATCACCCGGTAAAGGAAGTCCGAAAGAGGAGAAGAAAGTTGGTGGAACAAATTCAGGGAAAGTAAACGGTGTTGACCCAATACTGAATGCCGAACCAGAAGTATCATCGGCTTCATCATCTATGCACAGCAGCGGTAGTGTAGATTCAATTAAAGCCAATCCCCCATTGACTTTTCAAGGGATTCTGCGGAACGGTCTTAATGTAATTTGCTTAACAAATACGGTCATATAGACAATTCATGACTTCAAATTCATAGAAATGATTATGTTTTTTTCTTACAGACTGATGAAAAGGTAATTGATGAGAATGGAAAGGAGGATTCGCAAGACTCTGCAAAGTGCAAAGGGATGTTGGTGGATCTACTTGAAAGAAAAGTAGCTACGCGCGAGAATGTTAACGGTGTTGTGGGAAGTCGAGAAATCCGAATCAGTGACCGTGGTCTTGAACTAGTTGACCAAGATGGACTTCCTTGGAAAAATATTAAGGGTATGTCGACGGTTGCAAACCATCTACCAAATACTTCAAATTGCGTAACAAGTACACCAAAAACGAATTCTAATGCTACTGCAAAATGTCATGAAATGACATTCTACTCTTCATCAGACCTCCAAGGACCAACTGACGGAGCTGTAAAGAATAGTTCCACCGAAGACGAAACAGAAAACTGTGCTGAGTCAGCTGATCAGTCTGTTGTGCTAATGAGTGGCGGCGGAGGCAGCACTGTGGGTAGTACAGGGAATAATGACGAGTCAAAGGAAACCGTGGATATAAATATGGACGACGCCGATCTCCTTGAGAAATTTAATGAAATAAGTGATTTAATTGTTGTTCCACCCGAGCAACTCGGTCTCAAAAGGCCAAGGGGAGCAGAAGACAAGTCTGTTGCAATATCAGAAGAGCCACCAGCCAAGAAGAAATTGACGGAAGCTAATACGCAGTACGCCTTTGCGCGTCCTTTAGTTTTTTCAGCTGGCCAGCAAATTCTACTTCAAACTTCAAATAACAGTGGTAGTCTACATGGTGCAAAAGTTATTATCTCGAGACCCGCGAACAGCGCCGCCGGAGATCAGCGCCAAGCTTACTTCATTCTGCAACCACAACCAACTTCCTCCGCGTCATCTCAAACGAGTACTGCCCCGCCAACAGCCATCAAAATTTCGGCTGTGAATGCGATACCTCGCCTCCCTCTCTCCACCTCCACCACTTCTACCTCAACTCCGGTTCTTAGCACTAGTTCAAATAATATAATATGCAATGACAACAGTTCAAAAATCCAGCCTTCTACGGCAGTGCGAATGGAGATGCCAGGGTTAAGTTCCGTTCCAGTCCTTCCCAAACCGTATTCTTCTAATGTACCTGTGAGCAACTCCTCTCTCTCGCCGCAGGCAACGAGAAATACAGCAGATCAACTAGATTCTGAAATTCCATACCTCTGCGAGTGGCTGGGGTGTGGCAAAAGATTCCTTAAACACGAACAAGTTAGTGAAAATCTTCATGATAATGACAAAACTAATTCAAAATAGTTAGCTAAATGCTAACAGGAATTCTAGCTTTGGAATTTTTATTTTTTCTAAAATGTAGCCATGTTTTTAGATTCTTATGCATGCACTGCAGACGCATGCGCCTGCGTCTTTGACCGAAGCAGTGCGGTGCGAGTGGCATACCAGCGGTTGCGATGGCCTATATCGAAAACGGTTCTCATTGATGACTCATTTGCAAGACCGACATTGTAGTAAATCTGCACTTGAAATTTCCCTGTATAGACGAAAAAATAAAATCGGTAAGTATTAAACTAATTATGAAAGGAAGTGAAATTTCAGTTTCCTTGTTTGTTGGTGAAAATGAAAATAGTGCAGTAATGATTTTTTTTTACTAGAACCGCCGCCACCACCACAAACGCCCGTGAATCATTTAGGATATGCTCCCAACGCTGCTTTTCATGCCATTCGAAGGCACGCCTTGCAGTTTACCAATCCCAAAGAACTGATGGATGATATTGAGGGACCCGTTACCAAAAGCATTCGACTCACGTCAGCTCTCATCCTCAAAAATTTGTGTAACTACTCACAAATTGGACGAAGGTAGAACATTACACTGCAATTTTCTGTAATTGGAGTTTTGTTTTTTATATGCAACTAATTGCATCCTTCTTGTTATCTGTTTAGATCACTGAGGCGGCATGAATCACACCTGGCGTCGGTTGCAATGAGTAATGTTGAGAGTGCACGAACAATTTCCCAGCTTCTTTTCGACATGAATGAATTGGGAAGCTAGAATTCAATTGCGTGGTCGGTCAAATCTGACCACGACGACGACACTATATTTTCGACGGCACTGTAATTTAAGAAAACGGACAAACATTCTGCCCAATGGGTTTAAGGTTTTACTACTGTCTAACATCGTCGGTTATGGTTATGAGATTTTAAAACCAAAAAATTATTAAGATATATTTTTTGTTCCGTCAAGAACTAAAACACTATCGTAGATTTTATACTGGAGCAACTTAATTAAATTATGTAGCACTTGTTTTATTATTAGAGTAATGTTACTCATTTATGTTACACTTTTTATATATTCCCCCAAATTCCATTCGCCAGTCCTCTGCCCGGCCCTAAAGGTAAAGTAAATCGCTTCCATTTAACCGAAGTCGACACTTTTCAGCGTCGTTCGGCGGTTGATGCGACTCTCCCTCGACTTGGCTACAGTGTTTAATGACTGCTATGTTTCAATGACTATGTATCTCAAATCTCGCTTTTCTATTTATATTCTAAAAAGGCCTGACTCTAAAATCATGAACGAAAGAGAAAGAAATGTTTAATAAAATGGCAAAGTATACATTATAATCAACTTGATGAATGCTAAAGCTTTCTTTAGAGAGTTTAAAATTACTGTTTTTGTTAAAACACGAATTAAATTTAAACAAATTAAATTTTGGCGAAGAGCGACTTAGTTTTGAAGTATTCAATTATTTATTTTATTTTAATATTCCCTTTGGCTTATTGAGTGTCGGGCAATAAAAAATTGTTTACATTTTCCGATTAAGCAGGAATTTCCTCTTTTTAATTAGCGTTTAAACCTGCCTGAGCAAAAAAAAAGTTGGAGTGTTCATTTTGTGACATCTTCAACAATTAAACTCCCTAATTTTAAATTAACAAAAGACAGTCACGATTAAGACTCTTTTTTTAAATTCTTGGTTTTACGGCAAATGATGCGTCGTCCTTTTACAAATTTATCCTATGCGCATGCGCACGTTTTTCTAAATAAGCATTCTCCTCACGTCTTTCACGTACAGGATCACTGCCTTCAGCAATCCGACATAATCTTGTTTTAATCTAAGTTTTGCATTTACACGGTTCTACGGTTTTTGAAGATTCATGTTTGAGATTTCCGGTTGATTGTCCAGTGGCTTCCCAAGCCACGCCTGGGGGTGTGGCGCCGTCTTGTCTTGACGATTAGCCAAGATACTACTAAGGATATTCGATTACGCATGCGCTTGACGACTATCGAGTTTCTAAAGCTATCTTCATCTAACTATCTTAAGAACTAATTGGAAGTCCCAGTTTGGCCAAGGCCATTTGTTTCCGGAGGCGGATAATCTCCCAGTAACTCTCGTCAACGGAGGCCTTCACGAGTCCATTCTTGATATATCGAAGATAGTTTAGGAACTCACATACGGTAGCCACCTAAAATGATAATCAAAATGTCGATATTATCCAAAGTACTTTTCAACACGGAAAGCAGCAGCACTACTGACTCCGCCCATTTTTATCGTCTTCACATGCAGATAATTCTATTTGGAATTGCACTGGATAAGCAATAAAACGGATTTTCATTACTTACTCTGTCTCGACATAGTTGCGATATATCGAATGCTTCATCAGAGTTGAACGCAAAACGCATTTGGTAGTGGCAGAGGCGTGGAACGCCGAGGAGGGCACATTCGCTGAAAAATCAAGAAAAGCGATTTGATATAATGTTTTGAACGATGGGATGCAATGTTTTAAGCGATTTGATGTAATCGTTTTTGAAAATTACGCTTGAGCGTCGTTCTTACCTTGGAACATTCGTTTTATTTTTCTCTGGTAAGGGATCCACCCAAATGGAATTGTCCTCAATCGCTGCCAGGAGACGCTTCACCAATTCTGTATTTTGGAACTGGATGCAGGGCTCGATGTCTTCAGCGTAAATTTTCTTCAGAAAGTCGCTCCGCCCTTTGTTCAGCGTCGGTTCAGTCCGCCATGTTGCAAAGAGAGAATGGAGCACTGGGTCAACTTCGCTCCGGTCACGATCGATGCTGCCCGATTTACTGTCTCCATCACACCTACACGAAAAGTGACATCAAATCAATTAAGGTGACTCCAATTACAGGTACAGGTGAGGCAGGCAGGTGTAATCAATTAGTGGAACCTTACGATTTAGCTTCACCTGTCTCATCCGCTCTACCGTAAACAAGGTGACTGTGGGACGGTGTGCGCTTGTGCTGTTTTTTAAATATTGTCGAAATTCCTGACTTCCCACCCAGATTCGGTTTCGAAGGGGTTGAGGTAATGAGGAGGGCCTTAAGGGCCGCCACCTCTGCCTGGAGGCCATCCATCTGCATTTTGGTTTCGTATAAGTGCTTCTCTGAAGCGATTTCCTTCATTTTGGCTTCAGAGACCATTTTGTGAGCTTCCTGAATTTAAAATTTTAAAATTTTAAATCAATGCCAATTAGAGAATTTTATGGACTTCCTTAAAATTTGAAAAAAAAACAACAACAACAATTAGAAGTCAATTTTTGTATAAAGTCACTTAGCAGCACATTGCTCATCTTCAACATTCATCTACAATTTCAGCGTCCTTCCCATATACTGTCAACGGAAGGGTTGCAAATTACAGTGAAGCCCAGTTTCGTAACAGGAAAAAGGAAGCTAAGGCGTGTTTGCATTGAAAACGAAGAACAAAAAACAGGTTCATCCGTAACATAAAACGCATAAAAAAATGGCGTTTCCCGTCAAATTAATTATGCAGAAAAGCAGTTAACTGCGCAAATGCAAAAAACAAATCATTTAATTTTAAACTGTTTTGCAGTTACCAGTTAGTGGAAAGAATGCTTCCACTAATCCACTTTTGGTCATTATTCCCAACAAAAGCGACTTCCCAGAATCTACGTCACTGACTCATTATTCTTTAACTACTGTTTACTTTCAGAAATTATTAAAATAGAGTCCTGCGCAGAATTTGCAAAATTTTGAATTACCACAAATAGTGACGAGGTCAGGTCATGGAGCTCGTCCTCGACCAACTGCCTGATCCCTTTAAGCTTCTCGACCTCATCGTCCTTGGCCTGAAGGTCTTCGTGGGCCTTCCGTAGCTCCTCCTCCAAGTTGGCCCACTTTTCCTCCGCGGCGCTTGCACCGTCACAGCCACTGTCACCGTTGGACGACGACCCACCAACTAGCGTCTCTGGACACAACTTGACCCCATGGGGAAGGCTGCTGCTCTTCGAGTGTCGCCGGCTACTGTTCCCGCTGTCAACGGAATCTCCACTGTCATCCGTCGCCTCTATTTTGAGCTGATTTCCCGAAAGGTCGACACCGTTGTTGTTCTCTGAGTCCATCGCCTTTGACGCACGGTCCTCGACGACCTTGGGGTGCATGACACCGTTGAAGTGTGCAAGTAGGGGAAGCGTTATGATGACTTCGTCTCCCAGCGATTTCCTAAAGTCGTGACCCAGTGTCGCTTCTGGAGGCGGCGACGTTGACGTTTTCGTCACTTGAATATCGCTCGATGCTGGAGCAGTATCGTTCGCTTCTTCGCTGGCTCCGCCTTCGGCCATTGTTGCACTGACACAAAATCCACACAAAAATACAGGGCGTTTCTAAATGACCTGGTATCTCAGTATGCCGGTATCGCACTGAACACTAAAGTAAAAATAGGGCTGGAAGGCTAAAGTTGCTTTAATCTTCTGCCTCCTGTCTTGTCTCCGTGTCTGTTTTTCTAAAGCACTTGAGTCATCCTTCCAAGAAGCATTGATAACCTTCCAAAGTATCTTTAAAGGCTTCCTTTCCAAGTATCTTATATTTTCATGCCTTGGAAATCCTCAGCAACCGGTTAAGCTTCTGAAAATAGGAACGAATGAGGCTTTTAAATAGGAAAATTCCAGTAATTTTTCACAGGCACTTTTGTGTAACTTCAAAGTTTCGCTTTAAAAGCTATCTTACATTAATTATCACAATGATGCAAAGCAAATTGCTAAATTTGAGATCGCTGAATTGCTAACAGTAAATATTTATGGATGCCAATTGATGAAACACTTTAGTGGTAGGAGCTGAGCAGAAGTTGCCAACTCTGCAAATAGTGTGACAATAAAGAGGTGACTGTCACTTGAGCAGCATTTTTGCAATATCGCGAATAAGTCACAATTTCGCAATTTCAATTCTCAAAAGCATCCCAACTTTTCCCTTTCGTGAATTTATGAAGGGAACACAAAGCACACCTTTAATGCTTTCATCAATTAAATTAAATAAGTGGCACATTAAAATGTAGAAGGGATATATACATAATTGGGTGCAACGTTATGAGTATTAAATTTTATGAATGTGGTGAACCTTTCAAACAATAAAAGGCTTCTCTTTTGCTAGGAAATGCGTTTTTTTAAATAGAAAAACTGGTATGTTCTAAAAAAAAAGCTTTTGTTTTTCTAAAAAAAAGTCTGTTTTCGTTTTAAAATGGTACTCAGAATTGGAATTCTGTGGAAGCTGCGCAAAATGGTCAGAGGTCATGGCTATTTTGTAGGATGACGTCAGGAGATCAAAGGATAGGTGAAATCATCTGCAATTCATCTTCACCCCTCCCCACCCTCCCCCAACAGTGCAATCTAAATCTAAACGTGTTTTCAATCTCGCAATTGACGTCAAATTCCCAAGACCACTTAAATCGCGTCCTCTGTAACCTTTGTAGGGCAGTGAGAGAATTTTGGAAATTAAAAAGTTTTGTAAAATCCACACTTAATAAATAGAAACAAGAAATTTTGAAAAGGAAACAGGCCTCGATTTTGGTTTCCTATTTATAAACAGAATACGGTTTGCTTTTTTTTTAGATTTTCAGAGATTGCTTCATGGGATTTTAATAGACTGAGAAAAATTCATGGGAATTCTGCTTCTATTCTCGAATGAATTACATCAGTAGAATAATAATTTGATGAAATCGATTGATTGCCAAGGTTAGCCGTGTGCTTCTCTTCACTAGAAATTCACGTAGAAAAAAATAATGCCTTTGTATTCCCCGGAGGTAACAGACCTAAATATTCAAGAAGCTCAAACAAACCTGTATTTATTTTTTATTGCGCAGTACAAATTGCATATTTCTAGAAGTTTTTTGTTTGAAAAAAAAAATCGAAGTTACAAAAATAAAAATTATACCCACACGAGCCTGGAATAAATGAATTGTAACGTCGAAGAAGCTTTTGAAGTTGAAGCATACATAGAAGCGTAATTGCTTCCTCATGCTTTTACAATTCATCGTTCATTAGTATTTACTTAGTTTTGAAACTAAGGGCGTTTCCCAATAAGTTTGGGATGCAAATAAGTCACAGAAGTTTATTTATATTTTTGTAGTGTCCGTCTGTACCTTCACCACGAAATAAGTCGAGAAGAATAAAAAAAAACATATTTTTTTTATGAAGTGAAGAGTAGTAAAGGGTCCCATACATCTACAGGAAGAATAGTATTTAAGGGTCTTTCGCTACTTTGCTAACTCCGTTTTTCGAATGTTTATTAAAGTGAATTGAAATGTCGACATGAATAAGTAACTTCTAGAGCCTCTTGCGTCACTGAATTTTGGCAACTACAACTTGGTAGTTAAAGACGAGTTTAATTACATCGCATTGGTTTGTTAATTTTCGACAAATTATTTTTAATTACTTCCACGTGTACCAATGCAAGGTGTACTATGCAATTCGTTAACTATTTTCAAAAAAAGCTTTGCACAAACCACGCTTGTTATAAGGAAGAGCATCAACCTTGTTCTAATGAGCACTTCGGTCATTAGTGAAAATAATTAAAGAAAAAAAAACTTTAGCAAACTGTGCGAAATTGATTAACAGCAAACAGGTACTACCGGGCATGACGTTTGGATCCCATTTGCCTAAATGATGTACAAGGAATCAATTATTTTAATTAAGTACCCTTTCGTTTTGCTTCAAAATAAGTTTTGAATAAACACGCTTATTCAGTAACCAATGAATGAAATTTTCCATCCGGTTATTTAACCATCATTTCAGCGGACAAATAGACTAGCAATTACATAGGTAAATGTGTATTATTACGTCAAATGTATTCATTACGTATTTTACCATGTGCCCTTCTGTACGCGGAAAGCCATCTATAGACAGTATTGGTGTAAAAAGGCCAAACAAGCCCTTCCTAGGACAGGAATATCTGAAAGGTATCTTCAAGTTTCTAGGCCTTGGATTTTGAAAAATGAACTCCATGTGAACAAAATATGAACAAATTGAACTACTGTGAACAGAATGAACATATGGGAACAAATTGTGAACAAATGAAGCGGAAATAAGCTTGCGTTGATCCACGCAAGGAAGAAAGAATTAAAGCGTCATTATTGAATACACCTACAGAAGTGATAGTGGTTAAATTCCTAATGGAAGAATCGATTATTATTATCTTGACCACAATCGGTCAACAGTAATTCAGAAAGTGGACAGTAACGCATGCAACATACACTCCTAACCCAAAGCACCATTTTCTAAAATACTGTGTTCTAATAACAAGCAAAATTTCCAAAATCACACTATCTCACGATGGGAATTCTACCATGAAGAAACCATTATGGATATAGCACTACGAAAACGCACTGATGAGCAAAAGATCACTGTTCAAAGATGGTTAAAAGCTTTGAGAAAGAGATCATTTTTCGGCTTTCATCTTTTTATTTATAGCTTTCTCTTCCTATTGTACTTGCTAAGTGCTTGCACTCGCGTGGACTACTTTGACGAACAAAAGAAAATGTTAATAGTGAAATTAAAATATTGCTAAATTTAAGATGTTAAATTGACATAAATCTTTAGCAGCACTTATATGCGAGGTTCAAGATTAGCTACCATTGTGATAAATGATGTTGAAGGAGATGCGCCGCGGTAATTAAGTACCGCATTGAAGGGAATATAAAAAGTGAAATCTTCGCATACTTGTCTCTTTAAATCATCTTTTGGATGGATGCAGCAGAGTCATGTGCCGCAACTATGCATGGTGTGCTATGCAGAAAGCGAAATTTACCGTTATACCCTGTCGTGTATCCCAAAATTTAAATGTTAAACGGAATTTCGCACTGCTATGAATCTGCTATGAATTCCAAAAGGTCATCTACCTCTTCTACATCTGTTATAAGTGCCATATGAACATCTACCACCTATAAGCCATAATGATAGAAAAGTACACTAGCATCAGCTTTGCTAAGTTAATTTTTTAATTTAATTAATTAGGTAATTAAAAGAAATTGAAACTTTTGACAGTAACCGGATTTTTTAATTCTACACGATTTACTTTCCATTGAAACATTTAGCATTGGAAGGCTTACATAAATTCAATTACAATTACATTGTTAATTACACCAAAATAAATTTTTTTTTCCACAAAGTACAACGATTAAAAATTGATTCAATCAAAATTAAAATCCAAAATTAACCTATCTGGTAATTAAGGTCAATGTAACTTTCTAACGCTTATTTTAGCTAGCGTCCCATTTTTCAAGAAAAAAAAATCCCACGAGTGTTCCACATAGATGTCAATCATCCGATTTTGATGAAATGTGAAAATGGAAAATGTTCCAATTGTTTCAAAATAATTATGTTATCAAAATCCTTAAAAACTTACCAAGAACCACACGGAAATTTTTTCCCCTTAATTGTCCCCTTGCAACACTTAACCACTTATTAAAATTACAACCCAAAGTGGTGGTGGGACAGTTTTTTGTCCCACAAAGTACACCTTTTTGCCACCAAAACAAGGCAATTATGATTGGCTGATGAGGGATTGTTTGCCTTGACTTCCGGTGGCGTAACTTCCGGTTCTTCGGCAATCCTTCCCCTCCAACCACTCTACCTGCGTAAATCTGGGACAACTCAATTTGGGACGAACTGAAACTAATCGTGGAAAAAGTAGGAATGACTTTGGGACGAGGCTCTGTACTTGGGATTGGGATAGAACTTGATGAATTAGGAAGGGAGATGGAGGATGATCCTGATATTTTGTAAAGTTGGGAGATGCGCTTGTGCTCTTAAGCTATTTTCCTACGTCCCTTGCGAGTCCCTCCAACAGTGAACATTTACAGCAAGCATATAAAAGGCCTTCGTAGAAGAATGTTATAGGAGATCATTTGTGCTGCTGAGAGCATAACAGATCGACGAACTTCCCGAGCATCAGCATCCGTGATCTTTACAAAGGGTTTTGCCCTGTACAAGTACAATGCCATCTACTCACTTCTCATCTGAACTCAGTAGCGTCATTCCAGCTATTTTTGATGATTTTCATGAATTATTTAGTTAAATCGTGAATCATTTAATAACCATTACAAACACTTTCTGAAAACGGATGTACGAATCATCTGCCAAT
>VYYI01002905.1:0-13520 GCA_021029175.1 Bilobella aurantiaca | reverse complement strand
ACACACGTCATATAATTTTTCCCCGTCGGGCTCTATATCTCGTCTGTGGTCGTCTAACAGGGAATTCCTAATGCTCTGATATGAGAGTGGTATTAGCTGGGGATTTAGGCGGAAGCCGGAATGCTCAAAAAGGGGGAGGGCTACTCCTCTTGGAAATGTTACTGCTACATGCATAATGCCCTGACGAACACATTGGCAGAGAGAGTGTGAGTGCGAGAGACTCAAAGTATTTTAGCTCAGGTTCCAGGCCAGTTCCTCACGTTCCAGTTGATTCAGACAGTCCGACTTGAGATATGTCTTCAGAGATTCCTCCACACTGAGGTTCAAGACACGGAGCATAGATAAGATGTTAGTCATTGATACGGCGGCGGAGACACAGTGAGAGCAGTGGAACTTTCCCCGTTGAGTGTACGGGATACGTACGAAAATTCAAATCTCATAACATTGCAATTTTGTACTCTCGGCAGTCCGCGACGTACGAGCAGAGTGTGTGGAGAGGAGAACGGTAGTAGTATGTTGTAGTATATATAATACACTCGGCTCAAGAGAGTTTGTAAAGACGGCATTGGATTGACTGACTGAGTGATTGGGACTTTTTGTTGGGCAGAAAAGTGAGTCCTGGTATTGCGCCTCCAGGAAGTCCCGGGACCTTTCGACGAAAGTCCTCGACCTCACTCCCCCCTGATTTCGGCAAGGGTACGAACTCCCGTCGATCTAGTCTGAGTCAAGTTCTGGGTGATTTGCTCTTGGGACAGCAGCAGAGTAATCCGAACAAAATGGCGAACGATAATTTACCTGGATGGCCAAATACGAAAGAAGACTATGACCTGAGGGAGGTCATCGGTAAGGACCACTGATCATTTTAAGAGTTGAGAGGTTCCCCGGAAGCATGAACCAAGCTCGATTCTAGCCGTCCAGATTGTTTTACTTGTCAGAGGAGTATGTACGCTCATGTATGTGAGCGGGCTCTGCTCCGAGCCTGCATTTGAGTTCAGTCTCAAGGTTAATATTTCCGACCTTGTTTTCAACAACGTGCGGGCTGCTTACGCAGTTGATGACAATTAGCGAGGTGCGTTTTCCTCTTTTTCTTCCATGCCAAGGAGGGGATTAATGCAGGATTTTATGCCGCGAGCGGGCAACGCCTTGATAATCAACCCTTCTGCTCCTTGCTGCATCTTTGCAAGTATAATGAATTGTTTGAATTTTATGGGAGGCAAGTGTAGTGGAATGAGGAAACTGTGACAAATGTTGGGCGGGATGGATGGAATTTGAGCATGATAATTAACCCTGGGAGATCCTTGAAGGTCATGTCAGAGGGGGATCATGCAGTGGTCAGTAGTGATTCATGGAAGTACATGCGGGCTGATCGATTTTCCAGGTGTGGGTGCTACAGCAGTGGTTCATGCGGCCGTTTGTCTTCCCCGCAACGAGAAATGTGCCATTAAAAGGATTAATTTGGAGAAGTGGAACACATCGATGGAGGAATTGTTGGTATGGTTACTATTTTTCCCATTTACTTCCGTAATCTAGTCTGTGTATATCTCTTTCAACAATTGTGCACACATTGGAGCAGGACCAATGTTTGATGTTAATTTGAGCTTTTACAGTAAAAATTTTACGCAATAAAAAATCTTGATGCTTGCAGAAAGAAATCCATGCAATGTCCTCGTGTAACCATGAGAATGTGGTCAACTATTACACATCATTCGTGGTGAAGGAGGAACTATGGCTAGTTCTTCGCCTACTTGAAGGCGGTTCGCTTCTAGATATCATCAAGCACCGAATGAAGTCGATGGACTGCAAACACGGCGTTTTCGATGAGATCACTATCGCAACGGTACTGAAGGAAGTGCTCAAAGGTCTGGAGTACTTCCATTCCAATGGCCAAATTCACAGGTGGGGAAAATGATATGAGAACTTAATTTTAATTCCAAAATGGAACTTTTATTTGAAAAGATTTTACTTTTTGTAGAGATATCAAGGCTGGAAACATCCTCCTTGGGGATGATGGTACGGTCCAAATCGCTGATTTCGGTGTTTCTGCATGGCTTGCTACCGGTGGAGACTTGAGTCGTCAGAAAGTCCGACATACGTTTGTAGGAACTCCGTGCTGGATGGCACCGGAAGTGATGGAGCAGGTACTGAAGTTAATTAGAATAATTAAAAATTTAGATATTTACTATTATTATATAGATATTACTCTTATATTATATTTATAAACCTACAAATTCAAATATTATATTGTGAGGGATTTTCCATTTCAGGATCACGGCTATGATTTCAAAGCGGACATGTGGTCATTCGGGATCACAGCAATCGAAATGGTGACTGGTACGGCTCCATACCATAAGTACCCGCCGATGAAAGTTCTGATGCTCACCCTTCAGAATGACCCGCCATCCATTGAAACTGGGGGAGAGGACAAGGAACAGTATAAAAGCTATGGGAAGTCGATAAGGAGGATGATTGCGGACTGTCTGCAGAAAGACCCATCAAAGAGGCCCACAGCTACGGAGCTGCTAAAGCATCAATTTTTTAAGAAAGCAAAGGATAAAAAGTATCTGCAGCAAACACTACTCGGTCCTAGTCTTGAAAACCGTGTGCACAAAGTGAGTAAGCGCCCGCCCGGAGCTAGTGGGAAATTACACAGGAGTGCCAGTGGGGAGTGGGTCTGGTCGAGCGGGGATGAGTCGAGTGACGAGAACGGCCCCAGCGGAACCAACAGTGAAAAGAGTGAGCAGCAGCATCAGCAGTCGCAGCAACCACAGTCAGTCCCTGACACTCCGGAGCAGTCCGGAATCCCCGCAGTGGAGAGCAAACCCAGTGAAACCGTGGATTCCAGTAGCACACCTCAGCACAGTAGTCAACCCGTCAATTTAGTTTTAAGAATGAGGAACTCTCGCCGAGAATTAAATGATATACGTTTCGAGTACATACCGGGCAAAGATACTGCGGATGGGATAGCCTCTGAACTTGTTGGAGCTGGCCTTGTAGAGGGAAAAGATATGTTATCCATTGCAGCTAATCTGAGTAAATTAATTGATACGAGGGAGACTGTCAAATCAATCACTTTTCCCTTGGTAAGTTACTTCTCTTGTCTTTGATTTCTGAGATTTTCTTTGAATGCTATTCAAATCGCCGTCATCTCATTTTTTTCCAGAGTTCGAATCTCCAACCAAACGAAGTACCAGACGACAAGACCCTTATTGGTTTTGCAAGCATGAGCATTACAGATTAATTTAATTTCACACACATCAAGCCTCAATGGATGCAAAATACTTTTCATCATTCGTAAAAATAATAATAATAATCATAATAATAATATTATTGATAATTGTATTCACAATAAAGTTGTAATAATATCCAATTATTGATGAATAATGTACTGCTGCTATATGCTACTCCCGATTAGGAAGACATGCCCGATGATAAAGGAATAGTAATGATGATGATTATCCAGTGAAAACATTTTATTTGAAAAGAGAAGCCAAGTATTTAGAACTATTACTACGATATAACAACCACAATGCAATAAAATTTTCCTCCTCTTGTTTTTTTCGCTAAAAATGTGCCATTTATTTTTTCAAATTATCACGTATATCGCGAATCATTATTGTTGTTACAACGTGTTTAAGTTACTTTTACTTTAAATAGTAGCAGTGATGATCATGATGATGATAACGGAACAATAATAGTAAGAATCGTTTTCAACAGGGAGTGAATAGATATTTAGAGTAAAAATCTTGCTGTGTTCAAGGTGACGGGTTGTCAACGAATCCTTGTTGTTATTATAATTACAATTGTTATTATTAGAAGCGCTCACTCAGAATAGGCTTATTATTTTCGTTGAATCTTCTTCTTAAGATGATCTTTGTAGGATAAAATATCACCTTCCCATTTAGTCACTGCCTGCTTTTCACATACCCAGATTTCCTCGGCCACCTAAATGGAAATTGCAATAAAGACAATAAGTATAGTATACAGTGACCTTCAATGTCACAGTCATTTTCACACTCGCCACCCCACAGAATCCACTGAATACAATGAGCACTTTACCTGAGAGATGAGCCTGAAGTCGTGAGACACCAAAACCATTCCTCCTTCAAATTCGGCAATAGCATCCGCTAACGCATCAATCGTTTCTATATCCAAATGATTTGTAGGTTCATCCAAGAAGAGCATGTGAGGCGCTTGCCATGCCAACCAAGCAAATACAACACGACAGCGCTGTCCGTCGGAGAGCTGGCGTATTGGTGAAATCTGAGGATAAATGAAATCTCTAATGACTAACACTCACATGACAGTTTCACAATTTAAAGACATAATTACTGACCTGCTGCTTTCCTGTGAGACCGTAGCGGCCGATAATTTTTCTCATCTCTTCCTTTTCCTTAACATCAGGGAACTGCTGCATCATATATTCCAGCGGGGTCAAGTCTAGATCGATTAATTCGTGAAGATGTTGATGATAGCGCGCAATTCGAAGATGAGAATTTTTCCTAATCATTCCACTCGTAGGAACTAGTTCTCCATATAGAAGTTTGAGCAGAGTTGATTTCCCCGCTCCATTCGGCCCCACCAAGGCGACCCGCGTATCCAAGTCCA
Source organism: Bilobella aurantiaca (assembly GCA_021029175.1). Lineage (NCBI taxonomy): Eukaryota > Metazoa > Arthropoda > Collembola > Poduromorpha > Neanuridae > Bilobella > Bilobella aurantiaca. The sequence continues at coordinate 8,915 of VYYI01002905.1, read as the reverse complement.
TCCCAAATTCCAAATTCTTATAGATCCACGGCGTGCTCTCATTGTAGCGGAAACAGACGTTCTGAACCATGATTACTGGCGGCGGGATGGTTCCACAGGACGGGAAATAGAAAGTGACGGTCTTGTCATTCGTCACCTTATCAGTTAGTCCCCCAGCGACCATCTTAGCCAGGGTCTTCTCCTTCGACTGAGCCTGTCTCGCAAGCTTAGCCGAACCGTGACCGAAACGGGCAATGTAGTTCTTCATATGGGCGATCTGATCCTGCTCCCATTGGTATTGCTTCATTTGATTTTCCAACAGTTCACACCGAGTTTGCACGAACTGGTCGTAGTTACCCTGGAAAAAGATTACGGAACTGTTGTTAAATACAATTATTACTCACACATAAATAATTATTATGTATTGACTATGAATGCTAAAAATTATGCAAATTACTCATAAATTCTGAGATCCCCTTACCGTATAATACTTTAACTTTTTCTTATCCAAGTGGATGATGTTGGTACAGACGCCATTCATAAAGTCCTGGGAGTGACTTATGATAACTAAGATCCGTTTATATGTTTTCAGTTCCTCCTCGAGCCAGACGCACGCGTCCAAATCGAGATGGTTGGTGGGTTCGTCGAGGAGTAGAAGATGGGGCCGGACGTACAACGCTCGGGCGAGGGCAATCCTCATTCTCCAACCACCGCTAAAGTCCTTACACATTTTACTTTGCATTTTCCCGTCAAAACCCAAACCCTTGAGGATTTCAGCTGCCCGCGCTTCGGCCGTGTCAGCCGAGATATCTTCAAGGCGTTCGTACACATCCATCAATTGTTCCTGGGAGTCATCGTCCTCACATTGAGCCAGTTCTTCCGCCAGAGCTTCTAACCGCATCCTCTCCTCGTCCACTTCCATGACACACTGCAGTGCCGTCTTCTCACTGGCCGGCATCTCCCGAGTTAAGTGATATATATCAATATTATCAGAAATGGGAACCTCCCGATTACCCAATACTGCCAAAAGGGAAGACTTCCCTGCGAAGACAAAACAGATCATTGCAAAAGTAGTACTCGGGGAAACAGGCCGGTCCCGCGGAACCACATTAATAACTCCAGCCTATTTACCTGATCCATTAAGACCAATGAGACCATAACGTCGTCCACAGTTGAGCTCCAACCGAGTGTCCAGAATTAATTCCGCTCCGTAAAAAGTAACGGAGAAGTTGTCTATTTTTATATCCCGGGACCTAGCGTGAAGAACGGATACGCCGGTGCAGGCTCTAGCTTCCTTACTAAGGCGTGCCTCCCGTTCCAATTTCATGCATAAAATTTCTGAAATCAAAATATTAGCCCTCTCAAACAAAGTTAAGTTCACCTTTATTTCAACTCTGACCTTACCCTCAGCACTAAGCTCTCCATTGGTAGCTCCGGAACCATTCGTAGCAGACTTATTATTAAGAGGGCCATCTCCATTCGCTTGATTATCATCAGGACCTCCAGTCTTTTTTCCGCCGACAGCTTTCGCCTTCGCCGCCTGCTTCTTCGCCAAATCCCTCTTCTTCTTTGCGTCAGAAGGCATATTTCAAGGGTGAACTACGGATTTTTTAAAGGATTCAAAAGTAAGAAAGTTAGCCTTCCCCACTATGCAATTTATCGTAAGTTAAATCGTACACTACAAATAGCACAAATTCACCACCCGGGATCCTTGAACCAAGAAACCCGGAAGATATTTTCTTACCTTCAGAGATTCTCCAGGAACTAAAAATTACAGAAAATTAATGCGGGTTACTGCGCGAAGGGTAAAAATATCTTGCTACAAACACTTAATTAAATATTTAATTAATTTAGTGCTCAAGGGACAAATACGGATAAAATACAAAAGAGTAACTTCACTGCTCGTCCTTCCGAGCTATGGAATTTTTCCGACTGATCCTGTAATAGTGCAATATATAAGCTCGCGTTCGGCAGTTTCTCCCCTGACTTTACGTATGGACCGCATGGGAGACTCGCAGTCCCACAGATGGCGCCTAAAGCCTTTCAAACGTTTGGCAGGTAAACTGAAAAGGCTAGGCATTCATCCCGTGGGGGCTTCATACAAAATCTTACATGATTTTTTGTAGTAATGACAGTGACTAATGTTAGTAGCTTAACATGCTAATTTTCATAGAGAATTCTAATCATTAAAATATTCTCCGTTTGCTTAGAATAAGTGCAGTGCGAAGAATTCAGAGACTACGCTCCAAAAATTGTAATGAGAAATCGGAAGCTTTTTGTCACAGGTTGCATGCACTGGGGTCGTGATCTGCAGAGATCAGGCCAGAATTACAAGTTTTATGCACAATTATACTGATATGCCGCCGGCCATAGAATAAATGCGAAGCCTCCTTCCTCCGCAGTAGTTTTACTGACCTATGCCAAAATTCCGACAGAGACATTTGGAGTTCAACACAGAACGACCTCCGCTGGAATGACATGAGTCATGAGAGGGTGATGACGGGGAGCGGAACCTTACCGCGGTGCAATCATCTCAGTCAGTATTCAGGCCGTGAACAGATGAGTCGGACTCAATCTGTCCATAACAGACTGGCATTCCTCACAGATCCATTCCAGTACGAGATGAGTTCGTAAATGTCAACCTGACAGTTTTTACTGCAATAAGTTTATTGAAAACAACATCTTTTAACTTCTTTTCGACTTGATGACGTTGAAAAACGGAGCACCTGCAGTTCTGTTTATTGCATTGGAATGTATAGCGGTGGTTCAGAGGATTTGTTTCGTTTGTAAACAACAACAACCGCGAGGGTTCACACATGCACACCGCAGTAACATCTCTCTCTCTAACCATCCTCGGGACCATCTACAAAAATATCCTCGAAGTCCGTGAGAAGGTTTTCCACAATCAGATTCTGTTGCATCAAGTCCGTGGCCATGGAAGCAGTCGGATCGGAATTCCACATGACTGTTGGCCCGAAGACAATGGCAAGATTGGAAATTTGCATCCGGTTGAACTCACTGTACTGTGAGACCTTGCGCAGATGCTCAAAGAGTCGTTTCACCGTCGCATAGTTGGGCTTTGGTAGGGAGACTATCAACGCCTTGTACTCCTTCCGTCTCTCCTCACCGTGCAACTCTACAGACGCAGAAAAAATTGACTGGTGGTGAGTCATTCTGGGACACTGAACCTTGAACAATAAAAATAGAGGGACTTACGGACTGCACGGAGAAAATTTTGGAACATATGAGTCGGGATCAGGGGTTCACGCATTTCTCGCAAGAACAGCTTGAGTGCACCGGCGAGCACGTGAATGTCTCCCTCTTGCTCCAGCACGCCCAAGTTATTCTGATCAACCTGTTATTCACACCCATTCCTTAGACGCATTACTAGCACTTGCATTCCGAAGGTGAAGACAGGCAGGCAAACGATACAAGAGGCGCACACCACTTAAAACACTCGCCTGGACCCGTAACCTTTGGATTAGGCTCAGATTTCCACTGGCACGGTAGATCCCGTCCGTTTTCAAATTCTCCTCGCTCCCCTCAATGATGGCTAAGCACCGTTCCATGAAAACTGGCACGCTCGTCCCTTCCCGCTCCGCCAACTCCTCCACTGTGCGGCCGAACACGGCACGCTCTGCAATCAAGTACACTTTTGACTACCATCTCAAACACAAAATTCTAAAACAGATACATTAATCGATTCCTGGTATTCGTAAGAGTCAAAAAAGTGGTCACACAGAGAATTTCGAATACATCCGCAGACTTTTCACGCACCTACAACAATACCTCTATCCACAAGATCCTGGCGGCGGGGTCGCCGGGTCAGCAACTGGCGCAAATGAGCCCTGATGTTTTGCTCGCTTTCTTTCGGCTCCACATTCGTAATCATCACTGTTTGTAAAAAAAAATTTTTAAATTGAATGAGTACACGCGGTCACATCACCCCAATAATACAGGACGTCCTAAAACTACATGTCCCATTTGTATTCCCTCCAGAGATCCAAAGACCTCTGATTTGAGAGAAACAATTTCACTTATAACTCCATCGGACATAAATTTTATTGGCGCTGCTTTCGAACTCTATTAAAATAATTTATCCCAGTTAATTTTTTTTGAGCTTTAAAGGGAAAACGAATTCGGAACAATCCATACCTTGTTCACATCATCATACACATTTCTACCGTTTGACTAACTCAGACTTACATTTTTTACCCGATCTTTTTCGTACCAGGGTGGCATCATCCCCAATTAGTGCGGTATCCCCTCGGTAACGGTGAGTAATGGTCTACAAGGGATGCATAACTGTGAGTTAATCCCTTCGTGAGCGCCTCGAATTCCTACCACCTCCAACATCGGACTCACCTCACCAGAGAGATTCATCGCGGCCTTGACGGTTGAGTATATTTGTTCGTACCACTTCTTTGCCAGCTCCTCGCTCTCAGACCAACAATGGAATTGATCTCTTGTCCCGACTTTGCTCAGAATAAATGCATTTGGACGGTTAGGCAAGATCTTGGTCTCCTCGATCCGGCAGAATAAAAGGTCAACGACGATATCGGGTTTGACAGACTGCATGAACAATAATGGGATAAGAGTTGGAGTTATGTGCAAAATAATTTTTTGGACCGAATCAGGTATCCATCCTGAATTACCCTTGATCTTCCGTCGTCCTCATACTTGAAAAAACTGAGGTGATTCGGCGTAAGGACGGCCCACGCCGGTCTCGACTGCTTCCACGACCTCTTCTTTTCACCAGACTGGACTTTGACGAAATACAATGTATTTTCATATATAATCTCCATTTTCGCGCCAATTTGACTCCAGGGTGAACTATCTTTCGGAAGGGACTTAGACTTGCTGCAAATGTTAAACGGATACACTATTACAGTTTGTTAACTATACGATTAAGTTACTATGGGAAGGCTACAGCCGGAGGGTCCGGGTTATGAAAATGTTTAATGAAATCAACTTACCCGGACTCAGAAAGCATGAGTGACTTGACTTTGCTGCCCCTAGCGAGGTCCCTCATGCTCGGAAAGTGTTGCTTGGCAAATTTCAAGCCTGTGGGTGTGCCTTGGGAACTGCTGCGGTGCTGAAAGTAATATAGGCATATGGGCAGATGATAGTCAAGGACCAGTTTAGGAGAAGAGCTCGAGATAATGAATGTCCAATATCTGCACACGGTGATGATGAACCACATACGTGCTCTTTTCGTTCCCCCGGAGCTCGATTCTCATTGCACTGGGATGATGCTGATGAGGATTCTCCTGATTTACTCTTCCCATCTCCACCGCCGTCAACAGCTGTTGGCGAGTCCAACGGGCTGCTACTTAACCACTGTGTGTGTGAAACAGAGAGGGGAAATGTCAAATGAGTGCCGTACAAATGAAACAGAGCTTATATAGAGGCGCCTATTTGTTATAGTTCCAACCGGACCTGAGCTTGCTCCAAAATTGAATTTAGCAACTGACTAGCTTCTATAGAAATGCTGTCCATCATTTGCACGGAAATTAATACAGGAAAATACTAATGGGAATGATTAATATTATACAAGTGTAAATAAAATGTATAGATGCGGGGTTCGATGAGTGGCTGGACGCCCTCCGCCTCCGCTCTGAGCATACTCCCTTTTATCTAAATGCAGAATCTTGTGGCGGAGATTGAACAAGCACATACGCACTATCTCGCCTCATGCTAACTGGAACGGAGATATTCATGTACATGGCAAAGGGGTTACTATCATTTAATTGTTTACGTTCCCCGCTGCGGACACAGTAACTGCCTTGATGACGCTGGCCACACCTCCCTCTGGTCCGACGAACGAGCCTGCCGACGAGTCTCTCCCAAGCGAGAGCAAAGTGCTCAGATCTCTCTCATTCACGTCCCTCTCTGACAGAGATCTTCTGAAACCGATGTGAGAGCTCGGCCGAGCACCCTTGTCGCGCACTGACTGCGTGCGGAGGAACATTTCTTAAAGGTCCAATTTATTCCCGACGGCTCCCTGTCTGAGGACCACCAAAAGTCTCCACAAAGTAACACCAACGGCTCTCCTTTCAACTGCCTCCTCTCTGCGGCAGTAAGAATGGCCAGCGCTTGACAAAGGTCCCCCACTCTGACAGTTATTGGCTTGGTTGGTTAGGGCCAGCCAAAGGTTTTGGATGATCTAGCTGTGTGTGGTGTGCTCAAGCTCACGAGTGTGTAGTCGCCTAAACCGACTCGGACGTCACAAGAGGAAGTGTTCAATTTATTTGTTGTGGCTCACGTGGAATATCCTGTGGGGCTAGCCCTCTGAGTTATTATACTCCGTATTACCACGACTATGATTATCCCTGTTTTAACTCACTGTCCTCCACCACTATCACACGTAGGGTACACGACACATGCACATATACGCTAGCCAGCCGCATAGGCCCTGGAAACTACGACGGCTTCTGGAACTGCTACTGACGTCAGCTGTGAGTATCTTGAGACGTGGTCAAGTTAAGCACGTCTTCCAATGCATATCAGAAATCCCATGTGTTCCTTCAGCAGAATCCTTGGCAATAACCGCAAAAGTTTCTTCCTCCCATCCTGAGGTGGGTGGAAAGGCTAATACAACAGCTAATTACAAACCGATACGGTATCTAATCATCCTCAAGTCGCAAATATGAAAAATCTGTACGCACCAGTACAGTACGGAGTAACATGCTACAAAAGGTTGACAGTGTGTTCAACCTACGCGATATAGTTGATCCCAGCAGGGAAGGAAATAGGCCATTTATTATTATTACTGTAACGTGAAGGACTAAAAATATATACATACACGTATCGAGTATTTTCAAATCCTCCACGTCAGCAGTTTCACTCCCATCACTTTCCGCCTCATCATTTTCCATCTCCCCCGTTTTCTCGGATCGAGATAGATAGGAAATCATACGATTTTACCCCGCCGACAGAACGAGCAGTTATATAGCGAGACGGAGAGGGAAAAGAAATCAGCAACAGTAAGGGATCAATTGGCATCCCACGAAACCGTTGGCCCAATACCCCTTCTTGCCCGACTCCATGTAGTCATCTTCCTTCACAAGCTATAAAAGAACGGGTTTTCCACATGCTTGGCCAATCTATCAAGTTCATTCAGTGCAAAATAACACATACAAGCTTTGCGTCATCGTAGAAAATGTTAGTTATAGTACAGTGGCACAGTCGGTGCGGCGGCCGGAAATCCGTGAAAGCAGTGTGCATACGCCAGAGCTTGGCCAGAGCCAATAAACAAATCCTACGCTCCTTTCTCCCTTCTGGCACTGCCTTTTTCCCATTTCAAAAAAGTAATAACGCCAGTTCATGTAGCACCGGTGCCCTCCAACTGTAGAAGTGAACGTCATCAGGACAATGTGGCCTGATGAGCTTTACCAAATGAATCCTTGTTCTTCCTTTAGCACTATAACTTGTACTATAATTGACCTTTGTCATTCAAGACTGAGAGGAACCATAGAACCTTCCTTCAATGCTACATGATACGAAAATATCGAACGAAATAATAAAATGTTGGGCACACCTGTTCACCTGACGTCTTCGAAGTTTTATTCAATGCTCCTCCTATAACCATGAACTTTACTATTAACCGCTGCTAAACCTTCAAGGTAAGTAACGGACCTCTTCACATCCGCACGTTTTTGTGCCAGCAGATCTTGGAATTGGTTTATAACTAATTATTTACTTGCTAAAAATTCGGAGCAAACTCCACCGAAAAAAAAACAAGTGAAGCAAGACAACATGTTGTTGCTTACTACATACATATTAGGATTCCGGAGCAAAAACATTACATATGACGTTCATTGGAGATCCGTGTGACGTTTCCCGCGTGAAACTGGCGTAGCCATTGAAACGGCGGAACGAATCGTACACTGCGTCACATCACCGATTCGTACTGAGCACAGACCGCCAAAAGCCGACCATAGGGCGATGACTGGGGGGTGAAGACTGAGCACTTGCTAAAATGTGCATAGACAATTAGTCATTTTGACTTCTCAACTCTCCACAGCCGATAATAACTAAAGGTGCAGTGTTCTTTCACGTGACTATGTTTCAAAGCTCGGAGATCCAGGTTTCGTCTCATGGACGCATTTGCGACGGGCAAATTCATGGAGGAACGGGATTTCTGACATAAAGGGGGGCCAAAGCTGAGAGAATGAGTGACAACGGCGCGGCTCATCCGGCGTAATCCTTTGGAAACGCGAAACATAAATTTATCAAGTTGGGCGTCAGATTCTTTTTGTTGTTGTTTATGTGTTAGGGGATCTGTATAATGGGATTAAATGGCGAATTTACCGAATGGAATCTGGGATAATTGGTACGGGAATAGTTGAAATGACACTGGGCGCTGAACCGTATGCTCATTTGGGCGCCGGAGTTGAGAGCAGGCGGCCAATTTTCTGAATGTATTGAACCTGTCGATGGGGAACCATCAAGCATGTGTATGCGTGTGTGTGTGTGTGTGGTGTGCATGCGTATGTGTCAAACTACTCCGGCCAGTTCTGAGAGTATTGCGGGAGTCCTATATGGAGGAGGAGAGAGATGCACCCGTGTAAATCTCCTCGGTCGTTATGATATGAACGACCGGAGGACGGGCTGTACTTACCCGAGTAGACGGAGGAAAAAACCCGGGGGTGTGTTTGCGGAGGCAGTTGGTTGGGATTCGGAGTGCGAGAGAGCGAGAGAGAGAGAGAGAAAGAGCGATCGCAGAGATGGAGATGAAGAAAAAACTTGGCGAGGACTCCGTCCGCGACGTGTTGTCATTTCTCCTTGGCTTCTTTATAATATTGTATATAGATATAAGTATATATATTTTCCCTTTCCCTCCCGCTCGACTTTGGAAAATCCTAAATTTAGCCCACGTTAATTTTAGATGGCCGTCCTGTACGTTAGAAAAGTTACGTGTGGAGAGTGCCGGG
>VYYI01002904.1:0-13522 GCA_021029175.1 Bilobella aurantiaca | reverse complement strand
CGCTCATTAACTCGCACGGTACGGAAGAAACAGGAATTGCGATAGAATAGAAAATAAACTTAACGATCCTTTCACTAAAATAGGTTAGCCTTCTACAGTGAAGCATACCAGCTAACACTGCTCAGACAAACGTGAAAAAAAATTTCACAATAAGAAAGCTTTGACAGAATTTTATAGAAATTACAACAATTGTACAAACGTAATAGCTCTATTGTGACAACAAATTGTGGTTTTCACAAATTAATTACGTGTCATCAGGAGTCGGCTGAAATGGCGAAACCTTACTTGTTTGTATTATTAACATTTGCCCTACCCTACGTTATTTACTTCTTCGGGGCTATTAACTACTATTCAGATTACGTAAAACATAGGTTTCAATCAGAGGCTTCCAGCAGAACTTACGACTTCATTGTGGGTAAGAAAGTGCATGGTACTCAGGGGAAGACATAAGGCATTTGGTTGGGCATCTTTGGTAAGAGGCCCTAGCTAGCGCAGTGGTTAACATTGCCAACCTTACTTTTTGCCTTCCCACAAGTGATGGAGAAGCCGCTTCGATCCCTGCCTCCTGCCTTGCGAGTGCTTTGCCACAGAGTTAGTTATCTGTGCTGATTAGGTTATTAGCATTTAACAGATAATGGTTGTTGTTGTGAGTCCCTGCCCGATTTCTTCCCCTAGGTTAGTTCAGTACAGATGAATTGCTTCTGGTGGCCAGAAGCTAACGCGGGGGGAGATGATGGGAAGACATAAGGCATTTGGTTGGTCATCTTTGGTAAGAGGCCCTAGCTAGCGCAGTGGTTAACACTGCCAACCTTACTTTTTGCCTTCGCACAGTACACAAAAAGCTCAACACACATTCTTATGAAACGAGCGAGGACTACTGGATTTCTAGTTATTGTCAATAAAACATGGTTTTGCAGTGTATTTAAACTCATCATTTGAGCAATATATATGAAGTCTAATTGTTCAAGTGTAATTTTTTTTAAACAAATATGCCATAAAGTGAACGGAAAAGACACTTAGCTTAAATATTCAAAAAATTCAATTAATTTTAAAGTTGGAAGCGGAAGCAGTGGAGCGGTGGTGGCGTTGCGTTTGTCGCAGTACTACAAGGTGCTTCTGTTAGAAGCTGGTGGAGATCCAATTTTTTTGAACAAGATACCGGCGCTGGCTGTGGAGTTATTAGGATATCCACAGTATGATTGGCAGTACAAGACTTTACCACAAATGTATTCTGCCTTTGGAACCGAAAATAATGTTAGTTGTCAATTGCACATGCAAAATTTATTAGGGAGAATAATGTGAAATTACTTCTTTTATTTATTTATATATAGCAAATTACCTCCAACCGGGGTAAAGTATTGGTAAGGTTTGGTTTCCTCAACGTCATATGAATATAAAAATATTTCATTTCTGATATACATTTTCTGATATTAATTAATTGGAAATGGTTAGGGCGGAACTAGTATGTTAAACTACATGTTATATCTTCGCGGCCATCCTCTTGACTACGACAATTGGGCGAACATTACGGGTGACGAGGATTGGAAATACGAAAATATTTTACCCTATTTCAAAAAGTCAATCAAAGACTACCGCGGAAATTTTAAGCAAAATAGTATGTTTTTCTGTTGCAATACTATTAAATATTACCAATTTTTTTAAAAATAAGCCCAAGTAACGTTAATCATGTTTTTTTTTTTCAGAAAAACATTACGAGTCATCGCCTTATGGTTTCTTAACAATTGAGTCAATGAACTGGGACGAAAAATTGCTTAAAACTCTAAATCGTGCAGCTTGGGAGCTGGGTTATGCAAATGGTATTGACGTGAACGGTCCTCAAACACCTGGATTTGGGAGTATTGAGTTAACACAAAATTACGGAGAGCGTATGTCAACCCATGCTGCAATATTAGAGCAGCTTGATCAAAACAGAAATATTAGAATACTAAATTACGCTCAAGCTACAAAGGTACACTGCTATCTTACGTATGTTTTTAATTTAATTTTTTATTATATTGTATTCAAATATTTTAATATTTCAGATCAAATTCGATAAGGCTGGAAACGCCATTGGAGTTTGGTATAGTCACTTTGGTACTAGAAAATTAGCAATAGCCTCAAAAGAAATAGTGCTATGCGCTGGCGCGTATGACTCGCCAAAACTTTTAATGTTGTCTGGAATTGGACCAAAACACGACCTAGAGTTACTTGGGGTAGGCTATTTGCATTGAATAATTAGTATAAAATTTCGAGTATTTCCACAATTTTGATACCTGAAATTTTGAATTTTTTTTCAAAACTATTAACAATGTGTTAACAATTTTATTTCAATTTTGTTCTAGATAAAAGTAAAGGTTGATTTACCAGTTGGAAAGAATCTTCAGGATCACATAAATAATTACATAATTCCAGTTACCATTAACACGACTGCTTCTGTAGTGCTTGAGCGAGATATTGGACTTGGTGCATTCTATGACTATGTCATAAAGGGCAAAGGTATTTCAAGCTCTAATTTCAAAATCAAGTTTTTTTTTAAATATTAAGTTTGAATATGTAGGAGTCCTTACTGCGCCCTCTGGTGTTTCTGGGCAGGGATTCTGGAGCTCGAGTAAAGCTCGAGAGGAATCAGGAGGGAAGTGGCCTAATATTCAGTACTTATTCTTTCCTGTGGGACCTTCGTCAGTAGTTAAAGATGCTTTTGTAAGAGCCCTTGGAATGAAGCCGCAAATTTTAAGTCAGATTTTTGACAAGTTTGATGGCGAAGACGGATTCCTTTTATGTCCCCTTCTTGTTCGTCCAAAGTCACGTGGTCAAGTGACACTAAAAGACAAAAACCCATTTTCGGATCCGGTAATAGGTCAGTAAATTCTTGGAAAAATGTTTTTTTTTTAGAAATTTATATCTCTGCAATGTATTGTAAATAGCTTTTGTCTACATATAGATCCTAAATTTCTAAGTGCTCCTGAGGACCTGGAAGCCATGGTGGAAGGTAGCACAACACATTTAGTTTGCGTTTTATTTTTTTAAAATTTAAGTATATAAATAATCTGATTTAATTTCACATGAACATTTACTTCAGCATTTAGATTTGGATTGCAATTAATTGAGGAAACTGACGCATTCCAAGAAATAGGAGCTAAATTGGGCTACGCACCCATTGCGGAATGTGGATCGTACAAGTATAGAAGTGATCTCTATTGGGAATGCCACATTCGTTACTTACTATCAACTGTCTGGTTAGTTATTCTAACCATAGCTCAAACCATTAATCAACGTTAATTATTTATTTTTTGGTTAATGATAAAATCACGGTTTGTTTCTTATGATTGTTTCATCTGTTGTTTAATTACAGGCATCCTGTTGGAACCTGTGCAATGGGCAAGGCGACGGAAAAGTCAACTGTGGTAGACTCAAAGTTAAGGTAAATTCAATTTATTACAAGTTTAAATCAATTTTAAAGTTAGGAATAACATTTATGTAACAAGTTAGAACTAATTTTAAGACAATTCATTTCACTTGAAGGGTACTTGGTGTACGAGGCCTTCGAGTTGTAGATGCCTCTATAATGCCAGTGATTGTCAACGCAAATACAAATGGGCCGGCTATAATGATTGGGGAAAAAGGAGCTGATATGATTTTAGAGTATTGGGCCAATCAAAAAATATATTCTCAAAAACTTGATATTTTTAAGCAGTCAAAATTACAACAATGCCATTATGCCTAGAGTAACAATGTTATCGTATCATCGTACCCCTAGTTTATTATAATTAAAACCTTAAATTTGTTGGAAAATAAAAACAATTAAAAAAAATGGTTTGTTGTATCTGTGTTTAAGAATTTTCTATTCTTTAAGAAAAAAAACTGAATGAACTAATATTTGGAAATAAATTGAAGTCGTAAACATGTATGAATGCTATTTTAAAATGCAGAAGTACAAAGTAATCCTATTACTTTCATTTCATATCCTAATCAAGCCAATTTCACATACTTTGGCATTCAGAAATATTTTATTGGAGACAAGTTTAATTTCCAGAACTAAGAATAAGAAAGCGACATGAATTAAAACAAAACCCTCCTGTCCCAGGACTGGTGTGTATGGCTAGTTTCTTTATAAACTCAAATTAGTAGGGAATAACTCAAGAAAAAATTACATCAGAAAAAGATTTTAGAGACAAATATGCTAATCGTTAACTCACTATATCCTCTATTTGAGAATAATTGTCATCAAAATATTTTGCTAAAAGGTATTCCGTTTTTTTGAATGTCGTGTTAATCGTCATTAAAAGCAGCATTAACTCATTGGTGAAGGAGCGTTCTTTGACATTGCCACACAGCGGCTGGTCAACATGTAAAGGCGAAATTAGAGAAATGGAAAGTCGGACTAATTAACATATGTATGCAAGCAAATGAGGATCGTGTTCTGAATTCTCGCAAGACTACTTGAGAACGTATTGTGTAATTTCCATATCCTATGTCTGTGAATTCCTTATTACAGAGGTATACACAAGGTCAGAGGTAAGGTAATTTTTTAAAGGAAAAGCCAATATAATGAAGACATTTTTGTGGCTAATTAGAAGATTTGAACCCCTGTTCTCAGGGTGGCTAGTTGAGAGACAGAAGCTATAACGACTAGGCCAACTTAACCATTGTCAAGGCGTTCTGCGCTTCAACAGCCTTGTTGAAAAGTCGATAAACCGTAAATAATAGAAGCCCAGGAAGCAATTAGTGTGTGTATTGAGCCTGTACCTCTGCAGCGTCAAGATAGTGCCTCTTTTCGAGAAACGTCAAGCCATCAATGAGCCTCAAATACGCAGTCGCAATCTTATATGTAAACGAATATCGAACCAACGCTACACCTCAAAGCTATTAAGGTGATTTGGTGGCGATGTTCTTCATATTGTTTCGGTTTATTTCAAAAGTTTTACTTGAATACTTGTAAAACTGTACTTTTAAAATGCTTGCAAAGATACTTGCTTTTTTTCTCGAAAGTTTGCTTAAAATTGTAAACGATTTAATTGACTTTGTGACTTATTAAATGGTTTAAAAGATATAAGTGAGCCGTTTATTGTCCAAGCATTGTATTGGATAGGGATTACTATAATTACCATGTGAACAAAAAATTAGTTAATATTAAATTTAAAAGAAAGGATATTAGGCGAAGTTGTTCATTTGAATATATACTTTAGCATTTTATAGCCAAACATCCGGTACTGTATCACCTGCAAATGTTTTCATCGTACTGTCCGCGGTTAATTAACAGATAGAAAAGTAATTTTTAGTTATTTATTGTTCCACATCGAGACAATTTCCGTCATTTTCAATACTTCATTAATCAAAAGTCCACATGTTACTGCACGCGCCTCTGTTTATTCCACGACTTTGGGAAGTATACTTTACTGCACGCGCCTCTGTTCCTTTCACGACTTTTAAAAACATACTTGAAAAACGTTTCTATTTTTAGAACTTTTAAACTCGGAATCAAATAAATAGGAAAAAATCCCCAAGAGAAAACATAGTGACACTTTGCACCTCACCATGGTGCTAATAATTGTTTTATTTACACTGCTTTCGGCTTCTATTGGCTACACTAACGGTAAATCTGTCTAAATTTTGTACAATTATTACACCCTACAGATTTTACAGTAACATTTATTTTGTAAACTCTTCGATGCCCTGCGAGTATATCTCTACCTTAAAGGTTGTCGAATTTTGCAAACATTATGAAATTTTTTTAGGCGCCGGTAAAGTTTCAAATGGAAAGTTTGCTGTTACTGGTCAATTTGGCTACGACGTTCGGTTGGTTATAAACAATATGATGCAATGTGGTGGCACAATTCTCAACGAAAAATGGATTCTTACCGCTGCCCACTGCCTTGTGCCTATTTTTCCTTTTAAAATTAGCGCAGAAATTGGGTATCTTAATGTCAAAGACAAAAATGAAAGCAGTGAAGGATACGTTGTTAACATGGAACGCTTTATTATTCACCCTGGATTCAATCGACTCAACTTCTGGAACGACATTGCTCTAATTCGTGTTCGAGAAAAGATTCATCTTGATCGCAACAATTCTAGAGCAATAACTCTACCTGCACCTGATCGTGTCGACTATAACGGTAAGTTATAAAGTAACAGTAAAGTTGTCAAAGTAACTGTAAAGTTGGAAATGGTATAATTGAAAAATTTGAATGCAGCTTGGTTCTTACAAAATTGTTCGCAATTTATCTTAACTTCTAACTTTTTTTCATGGTCCACTGAATACAAATTGTTACACCACATTATAGATAGTACCTCAATGTCTATATAACGAGAAAAAACTTGTATAAATTTGTAAGTAGTTTACTTATAGTTATTTTGAAAGAAATTGTGTACATGTTAGTGGGCACCATACGTTGTTCTAGTCAACCCAACCAAATCACATTTACTTAGATGAATAGTTCTGTGTTAAGTTAAATATGTAACAGCTATGCTTCTGCAAAAAGTTGTGCAAAGGAGTCTTATTATATCTATTTTATTATTAACAACGATCACCGTCCTTTTTAATTTCCAACATGAATGTTTTTAATTCAAGGAAGTGCAATTGCGACGGGTTGGGGACGACTAAAAGAAAATGGAAATTTGTCAGATCATCTCATGTGGGCTGAAATTCCGTTTGTAACAAATATGAACTGCTCGAAGCAGTATGGGTTTCTTTTCAATCCACTCCTCATGGTATGTGCAGGCGGTGATGGCAGAGATACGTGTCAAGGAGACTCTGGTGGACCATTAACGCTTATTAATTATCTGATTGGCAAAAACGCACCTGTTCAGGTGGGAATTGTGTCTACGGGTAAGGCATGTGGCGGAAAAGATGCTACTATTTATACACGACTTTCAAGCTATGTCAACTGGATTCGAAAGTGGATTAAGTGTGGTTCAAATTCGACGACAACAACAACTAGTACTGGAATAAATTCTAGTATGTACGACTACTAGCACAACGCGGCGACCAGGCGGTGGAGGTATAAGACTTCCGTTTCCATAGAGCGCATCAAAGTGGACCCTAACATTTATTGCTAATGTTATATTACTAAATTTTTTTCAAACCAATAAACCCCTGCAAAATACTTTATGTTTGGTTTTGAAAATTTAATTTAATTTCTCGCATTTTGGGTTAGTGATAAACGTCGATTGCAATTTTGCTTAATTTCAATAAAGTAAATAACAAGAAATAGTCTTGAGGAGCTTATAGAAATATAACGGTTTGATGTAATTTGCTCCTGTTCCTTCTATTTTGTATCCGTAAGTTCTTCGTTTTATATGTAATAAACTAATGCTTCTATTGCGGAATACAACTAATTAGTTGTGTTTTCTCTGAGTAGCTTTGATTATAGAAGTTTCAAAAGAGTATGTAAATGTCAAAAATATTTTTCTACATTTATTACAAATAATTATGGCTTTTGTTATATGTGCTCATACTTTCACCCGTACTAACGTTCAATTTTTTTTATTTAAGTAGCAATATAATATTTTGTGAATGAGAAGAATTGTTTCTAATTGGACCATTGACTTATAAACTGTTTTAAGACTATATGAAGCAAAGGGGATATGAATGCTGGGAGTGGTGGAAATCGTTTAAACAGGACTTACCACGTCTCACGCAAACTATGCCAAAGCTAAAGTTATCTTCAATTTTGAAAAAAAATCATAAGAGTGAGAATCAATACAATTCAAATTACAATTTGTAAGGATTATAAATATTTTTAATTTAGCGGCTAAGGCATAAAACAAGAAATTTAATTTGAATGGCGTAACATAGTGACTATTCCTGCAACACTTGTTTTTAATTTATAATTGAAAACGTACATGTTCGTTGAGTGGCCTTCTGCATTTTCGTTTGAAACTTCATATAACCAAAGTAGCTAAAAGTATAAAACAATATAGTCGAATCTTATTATAGTCGAATTAAATAGTTTATATGGCACTAATTATACTACTAAAATTGGTATAGAATTTGTTTGTATAATCTAAAACAAAATTCCAAATTCTTCAATAATACCTAGTGAAATATCTTAAAACATTTTGCGTATAATGTTAAGGCGTGTAGACGAGCATAAATTTAGTTGGAATTGAAAATATAAATTCCCGTGGAGCGGGTTGAAAATTTTTAATTTTGCAATTCTATATTTACTACTATGAGATAAAAAATATTAAAACTTGAAAAAGATTTTTGGAATTAAAAAATTGAAACAACCCATGTTTCTAATAGAAGAGATATCACTTTTTGCACTATTTTGCTTCACCGTATTGTATTAAGATACAACAAGCTACTCGTCTTGTAAAACAAAATTCTAAAGATGGTAAAGATAAACTTTAATTGCTGTGACTACAAAAAAAATGTAACTATTTACAAACATAGTATCACGAAACTGAGCTGCAGGCTGTTTTGAGAGACATAATTTCCAAACCACTAGACCAACTCGACCAACTATTGCTTCACAGTATTGTTCCTTGTTTAATGTAAAAAATCGAAATAAACCTTGGTAAAACGGTCAACCAAGTTAGCAGAAATTCGGACGTTAGACAATAAACTAGACACCAGTAAATTATTACAATCCTTCAAATGGCAAACACAATTATTTTGTATAGAAGGCTTTGGGAGGTAAAGGGGTTATTTCAAGGTGAAAGTGGCCTCTAGGATCATCGAGGCCATCATAAATTTTCGTTTCATGTAAAACTAGAATTTGACCTTGAAAGGTCAATTTTGAGGTCAAGGGGTCATTTTAGGGGTTATTGGGGAGAATCATATCCCTTGACCTTGACCTTTGACCCCCAGGGGGGTCACTTCCGGTCAAACAAAAACAAACTTGAACTGCAACGGAACCTTAAGGACACATCACAGAACGGACAGAAAGGACAAAAACATAAATAGCTTTCAGCTTTGCTTCCGCTGCTAATAAACGACAAACCGTTTATTCTTGAACTCAAGATGAACGTCTTGATGTGTTGTGAACAATTTAAATATCCCAGACAATTTGATAATGTTGCAGGAATAACATACTTGAGGAAATAAAGTTTAATCTGTTAATTTGAAAGATTTTATTAAAGAAAACTACTTAGCTGCAATGTTGCTTAGTTCACATTTCCAGCTTTTAAGTTGTGTTTTTTTTTTCACTACTGAAATAGCATTTCCTGGTTTAAGACTTTATGTTAATTGAAGTTACTTCAACCGGCTGGTCTGTACTTAGTTCAGGCGAGTTGTCTGTACTTTAAAAGAAATTCAAACACACAGACATCTGGCGGTTCTACTACTGTGTTTTAACAGCGTAAAAATTTGTCAAAAGTATCAGCCAATTTCTGTACAAGTAGGCAATTTATTGGAGATTATAAGCGAATTCGCATACTAAAATCTCTGTCGCAAAGTTTCGTGATAATTATAGTTACTTGAGCCGTTTGATCTGTACTTAAATTTTTAAACAGACTGACAGACACCTGGCAGTTTTATTACTAAGGTAAAGAAGCGTTATTTTACATTGCCTCAGAGCAGCTATGGTTGCCATGTAACAGAGTGGAGAGAATAGAGATATGGCAGGCTTATGAACATAGTTGTTGTCATCAAACGGACACGACAGGACTATCGGTAACATTTTGCTGCTTTACGGGCCTAGTCCACAAAGGGAGGACACCAACCGTAGTGCTCGCCTTATAACCACAGGTGACTCTATGCAAATGAGGGTCGTATTTTACAATTACCTAGAGACAATTTCCTATCAGGTAATTTTCAAATCGTCTGTGCATACCTAATCACATAGATATGGGCATACACAATCAGAGGCAAGGTAATTCCTTCAGCGGAAAACCAATAGTGCAAAGACTTTTTAGTGGCTGATCGGGGGATTTGAACCGGCGATCACTTGCTGGCTAGTGGAGAAGTACGGACGTTCAAATTACTAGGCCAAGACCGCCAAATGGAACATGTATTAAGGAATTTAGCTGCCTTCTGTGTTAGTTAATAGAAAAATCTCTTGTACATATTTTATTTTAACTTTTTTGCAATCTAAAGACAAAGCCAAAATCATTTGCTAAACGCGTGCAAGTTTAGCAGCAAAAAAAATGTTCATGTAATGTCTGGTTACCTAAAACCACTCCCTGCGACTCCCCTCGAACACAATGTTGAGACGACGTAGAAAAGATGAGTGCGCTATTTAATCTAAAAATTTCACCAGGCAATCAGCTAGCTGGCATTACTATCAACACCTTAAGTTAAATGCAAAGAATTGCTATAGCCAAAATATAGACAATTCAAGAAGTTCCCGATTATTAAGATGAAGTATATAATTTGGTTAGCGAAGTTACTGCTATACAAGCAGTCATCATGAAGCAGGGCTAAATAATGTATTGAGGAAAGCTTCTTTGAAAATTACATATAAATACAAAATTTAAACAAGCATACAACAAAAGATTACTAAACAAATATAAAACTCCCGTGTTAGTTCCTAATTCCAGTTCTTTGTTAAACATAAAATAGGAGGTAGTGACAGTTTTGTAATATTTTTCTTTGGAGTATAGCAATAATACGGCGATAAAGTACAGTGCAATAATAAAACATTAAAATATCATCAATTTAGAAAATTAACATAAATTTGCTCCTCTCCTATTGTGAAGACAAGTACACCACGTAATAACTACTATATAATCACTAGTACCCATCCTCAACAACATCACACCATTTTAGTTCGACTCTAATCAACCTCCCACGATACAAGTCATCTTTTATTGGCTTCAAAGAAAACTCTTCACCTCTATCACCGACTTGCAAACGTTCACCGATTCCAAACCTACTTTCATCGATAGCAATGAACTCATTTTTGGCGGCAGTTATGCTCATGTCTTTCGTGTCTTCTATTGTAGTAGTACATGCAGGATACGACTCGATTGTTGTAGATCAGTTAAGAAAAAATTATGGGTTGTCCAACGTTACAGTATTAGAAGACAATGAAGCACAAGATAAAGTAAGAAGTTCTTGCACTTTGTCAACAAAAACATTTTCCTTTGTCTGAGAATTTTCTAATTTTTCTAACTTGTCGTTTTTTTCATTGGAAAGTTGTTTAGGGGCTAAACATTAAAACACTTATTTCCTAAGAAAATTATAGAACAAACACTCAGCTTTTTTATTTAACTTTACTAAATCGTTTTATTATAATGTTTTCTTCCACATTTGCAGTTAAGGGACGCCGTGCACGGCGCAGACNATTTAACTTTACTAAATCGTTTTATTATAATGTTTTCTTCCACATTTGCAGTTAAGGGACGCCGTGCACGGCGCAGACAAAATATCTGCAGCTATTTTGCAGATGTTTGACTATGTAGTTTACTACAGGACTGATGCTGAAGGAAACATAAGAGCTGTTGAAGAATGCAATAAGAGTGATGGATTGTTTTTTCCTGAAGGCACAAGTACGGATTCAACAGGAAGTGATGCAGATGATGTATTTTTGAAGGGCTTGGAATCCATTATCCGGAAATTTCGTGGCACGGTATATTAATGTCGAAACGTCCTTAATTTTACTATATGCATTCAAATTGTTGTGATAAAAATCTAATTTAATTTGTGCTTATAGATTGGATTAGAATTGTTAACGAACACAAAAGAAAAATTCGGTGCTTGTGTTGAATGTATGGGAATCGAACCGAAAATAGGGGAAGTTTTCTTCAACCATATTCTCGCTTTTAAGAAAAAACAAGAGTAATAAACTAATGTTTGGGCCACTGCATTTTCCTCAGCAATGTCTCCAGTCTTGTTATAAATAAATCAAACATATAATACTGCAAAACGACAAATTGAATCAAACTGTTTCATAATGCGCTTGAAAGAATAAGTCTGTAATTGTACTAAGGACCATCTTCATAAACGGAGCACAGGTAACCAAAAAAAAGAAAATCCTAATCTAAAGACAATGTTTGTGCTAAGTTGTTGTATCCGCGGTTTAACTCAAAAGTTGCTGCAGCGATTTCTAAATTGAAGAGTTTTTCCGATGCCGTGATTTGTTGCAATGGAATTGACACTAATTGCTTCAGTAGTGCACAAGTGTAGAACACTTTTCATGAATTTGACACGGTCTTGAGTAATTTCAAAGTTTCTAAACAATAGATGAGTAAAGTCAAACCCATTGCAAAAATAAGAGTTATATTCCAGATGCTAAGTTGTATTTCAATGAGTAATAAAATGGTTTCAAACAAGACTTTCACTCACCTGAAATCCACTTTCTCTTTTTTGATTCTAGGAATTAGAACACTTGAACTTCTGGCATTAATTTGATAATATTAAAACTACTACTGATTACGCGATACAAATTAGATATCTGAACTTTAAAATACCCAATTTATGTCTCATTTCCTTGGTAAAAAATTGGTACAATGGGACAAGCCTTTTTTTATTCCGCCCACTTTTTAAATGTAAAGCATAACTTTTAACCTTGAACCTTTCTTTAGTCTGCCCACTTTTTAAATGTTAAGCATAACTGTTAACTTTGAACCTTTTTTAGTACGCCCACCTTTCAAATGTAAAGCATAACTGTTAAACTTGAACCTTTCTTTAGTCTGCCCACTTTTTAAATGTAAAGCATAACTGTTAACCTTGAACCTTTTTTAGTCCACCCACCTTTCAAATGTAAAGCATAACTGTTAAACTTGAACCTATTTTAGTCCGCCCACCTTTTAAATGTAAAGCATAACTGTTAACCTTAAACCTTTTCAAGTCCTCCCACTTTTTAAATGTAAAGCATAACTGTTAACCTTGAACCTTTTTTAGTCCGCCCACCTTTTAAATGTAAAGCATAACTGTTAAACTTGAACCTATTTTAGTCTGCCCACTTTTTAAATGTAAAGCATAACTGTTAACCTTGAACCTTTTTTAGTCCGCCCACCTTTTAAATGTAAAGCAAAACTGTTACACTTGAACCTATTTAGTCCGCCTACTTTTTAAATGTAAAGTATAACTGTAAATTTTGAACCTTTTTTATTCCCATAGCTGTGAAGTTGCGTAGCAACAGCAAGAGTAGCTTAGAAATTATGCACTAACTCAAAGAATTAAAGCATACAACACTAAAATTTTACTTCGGTTTGCTAGTTTATAACAATTTAGCCGGGCACATTTAAAGCCAAGAAAAATTGTACCAGAGCAGTCAAGATCTCTACAGGTGTCATTGCTAAATGCGGATTAATAATCACTTTGAAAGTAAAGGAAATTTACACGAAAAAGCTGAGTTTTTACAAATAACTTTAGAGATTTACTAAAACTTGCTTTCAATTTGTTGCGTCGTAAGCTTAAGTTTAAGTAAATTAATACGCCATCTGCCGCCTCCACTGGACCGTTTGGTTCAGTGGAGACGGAGTGGCAGTTAAAAAGTAGCAGCAAGAAGGAAGAAGCAGTCAAGTTTGACCCGGATGCCCTCTCCTGTGATCCGGATGACCTCCTAACCTGCTGGGATGACCTCTAGGGTGACCTCAGACCTCTGGTGGGATGATGAGTGGATGAATGGTGGCT
>VYYI01002903.1:0-13523 GCA_021029175.1 Bilobella aurantiaca | reverse complement strand
CTCGATAGGCGATGAGCGTGCCTTTCTCCGAGAGCGTCTATCATTTTGGAGGGAATCAGCTGTTTAGATGTTTGGGTTTTTTCAAATGTGGAGAAAGTTTCTTCTCTGTAAGCAATGAGCATGCCTTTCTCCGCGAGCCTCAATTGTTTTGGTGTTTGGGATTGTTGAGGGGAGCTTTCATTCTGTCGCTGTTGTACCTAGTTGTGTCATTTGAGTGAAAGTTTTCTGTTCCTAAAGCTCGCAGAATTGTGGGGTGTAAGCGTGTTTGCTATTGTTTTGTGATTAAGGAAGGGAGAAAAAAACTCTCTCAAACAACACAATGGCTATGGTTTGGAATCGCTTGTATGGGACTTTCGTAGCAAGGCAAGACAGTATTGATTCATTTAATGAAATGATAGAGTGCCATAAAAAGAAAACAAGCAACGAACCGATTAATGTCAATCATCACCATCCTCTTCAGATTCCCGATCTGCTTCGTGTGATTGGAAACAATTTGAGCTGGGAAGAGTACAACAACTTTAGAAGTATGAATAAACAAGCTTCTTTTGCATTACCACCTCTGGAGGCCGTGAACCCACCTCCAGGAGAATTTGTTTTGGATTGGAAATTCTACTCTTGTGGATGCTCTGGCTATTTTAAAGCAAAGTGGGAGCTTTCTCCAGGATCAAGTGACAGTAAGCAGTTGGAAAAGTTCAATTTTCCAAAAATGAATTACCCTAGTTGTTCGGTGTGGAAAATTGACGTATGCTTGGGCGGATATTTTGAAAACATGACTATTGTTACTTCAATCGTAAGAGGCCTCTATTCAAGTATTCCAGCCAGCTTTGAAGGCTATATTTGTATCCGTCGCGGACCTGCCACATTAGAGTATCTTGCACAAAAACGGTTAGGAGGTATGCCGCCTTATGCATACTTGGCCTTTGCCTCATTTGAGCTAGTAGAACTCTTCCCCAATATTCCAATGACATGGGATGAAATTGCCAACAACTTTAGATCCAAGAATGTAGTATTGATTCTAAGCGATTCACAAAATATTTCCGAAAAATCTCCATTGAAAATAACAATGTGTGCAATGAAAAATTAAGTAAAGACGCCTCAGAGTTTCAAAAAACTCTTTCTCAGTTAAAGTTTGAAAAGCGAAGCAGTTACTCAAACAGAAAGTTTTAGAACAATATAGGCAAGGAACACTTTGGTGTCTTCGCCCCAACTTCAACAACATGCCGTACAAGTGTATCAGTCTGTATTTTCTAGAGAAAAGTGGAAAAAAGTTAAAGCATTGTGCAAATTGTCCTTTTGTAGCGTCACAATTTTGTGGAGAAATTATTAACAGTGATTGGCGTCATCCACTACAACTGCCGGAACTTGTTCGAATTATTTCTGAAAATCTTGGATGGAAAGACTATGGCAACTTCAGAGGGACTAATCGTGTTTGTTTTGAGAATTTAAAAGCAGCCGGTTATTTAAAAGCAAAGGTACAAGTAATTGACTGGAATCTAAAACTGAGTGAGAAGTCAATTTTTGCAAGGGGAATCTGGTGTGGTGGAAATGGCGATGAACACTTGGAGCTGGAAAGCATTAATTTCCCTACTTTCACTGGTCCAAAGCACGAAGTTGTATATATTTTAGTTCAACTGGGAAAATTTTACAACAACCTCACTGTCATCTCTTCACTATTTCGGGGCTTATACAATAGCCTTCCGGTAGGCTTTGATGCGCTGATTGAAGTGAACCGTGGAGAAGATGACCAATTTGACGAATTAGAATTATTTCAGAGCGACTCGAGCGAAGAGGAAGAGGATCGCGAAGAAGGTTTGCCTGAAATTCCAGCCCTTTTGGAGGAACAACTTCTGTAGCGGTTATTTTTCATGTTGTCATAGAATGATATCCCTTAACCTTTGCCCCCACTTCCGGTCAAACAAAAACAAACTTGAACTGCGCAGCAACTTTAGGAACACTTGATTGAAGTGAACCGTGGAGAAGATGACCAATTTGACGAATTAGAATTATTTCAGAGCGACTCGAGCGAAGAGGAAGAGGATCGCGAAGAAGGTTTGCCTGAAATTCCAGCCCTTTTGCCAGAAGAAAAAATGGCGTGGCGAAACCATCCATTTTTGCACGTTGATGACTCAGAATTTGAAAAAGTTCAATTTCTTGACGGACGAGCATTATCATGGAAACAAGTCGTTGATGCATTTGAAGACAAGGGGGCCTCTTTACTTTTAAACGATGAGAGCAGTGCCGTATTTCGTAAGGAACCCATTATTATTAATGTCAGCTTAGAAAAATTGTAATTTATAATCCCCTGCATCAGCAAACAAAATTTCTGTTTAGAATTTGATTGTGGCATTTTCTGTTTAAATGCGCAATTTATGGTAATTTGTGGTAGGTAACTCGTAGGGGTTGTATCAAACTGTATCTAACTACAATATTTGATGCCTTTTTCTTATAGATAAATGTGTTAGATTGTGCACTTTTGTGGTTGTGAAGTGTGCCTATTGAATCATACTCTTGGGAGATGGAAGCCTCAGGATTTATTATAGCAATTTAAACATGGAGAAAGGTTTAACTAATGTGTAATTTATTGTAACTCGAGGTAAATCGTAGCTGTTAGAAAATATTACAATAGATTTGTGGTGTTTGATAATTTTTCCATTTAGATAAAAAAATTGTATTATACAACCTTTTTTCATTGTAAATTATGCCCATTGATGTCGTTGCCTAGATAAAAATAGAGTTCTCTCTGGAGATGGAGGCCCCAACATTTATTGCAACAATTTAATCATATGAGGAGAAAGCTGTAATTTAAGTAAAGATTTTATCATCAGTACTAAATTTATCATTTTTACGTTTCTAATGAAAAAAATCATTTTGCTTTGATGGTAAGCAGTGTCAAATGAAAGAGAAACAGCCTGAGTCACAATTCTGATTTAATGTGAAATTCAAGATACAGAGTGCTTAGTGATAAACTTTGACAAACATTCTGGAATTATCATTTCTTATATACTTGTAAAAAATAAACGTGTTTGTGGTTTGTCAGTTTCCAGATATAAGCTCTATGCAACACAACTAGATGAGGCTGTGACTCATAAAAACAGTCATAATTTTTGATTTAAATTGATATTTTTATTCAATAAGGCTTTGATTTATGAGCAGACTTTGTATGTTGTTTTCAAATTTATACCGTGAAAGATAGTGTGTGCGGTTAATAAATCTACATATAATACTCTTATGCATCCCATGGGCTACAAAACTCATGAATAAAAATATATGCTTCATGCATAATGCCTTTTTCAACATACAGAGTATTGATTAATATTAATTGAATTTTCCGAGAATGCAAAATCTTAAGTTTAAGTTTTATTATTTATTTTATTCATTGAGACTAAATCGAAAATTGCTAAAGGAGCATATTAAAAGTAATTTATAATATACGGAGCCTATTTATAGTATATGGAGCCAATTTTCAATGTACGGAGCCTATTTTCAATGCACGGAGCCTATTTTCAATGCACGGAGCCTATTTTCAATGCACGGAGCCTATTTTCAATGCACGGAGCCTTTTTCAATGCACGGAGCCTTTTTCAATGCACGGAGCTATTTTCAAAGTACGGAGCCTACCTTCAATGTACGGAGCCATTTTCAATGTACGGAGCCAATTTTCAATGTACGAAGTCAATTTTCAATGTACGAAGTCAATTTTCAATGTACGAAGTCAATTTTCAATGTACGAAGCCTTGCCTAAATCACAATTTACACTAAACACATTTTATTTTGTTTTTTAAATCAAATTTTTGTAAAAGGTAGTACAATGATTTGCATGCATACAGTACAACACAGGACAACAGAAAAGATCAATCTCTCTTTCTCTGAAACTATTCAACGTTAGAGTTCCTTGGAATCCACATTTTCGAGAATGGTCTCCGCGGCGGCCAAAAATTGATCCAGATCGGCGCGACACCATATTAAAATTGGACCTGATAATGAAATAACACAAATAAACGATTAGCTATCTTTCTACTTGGCATACTTCTTTCTACTTTCTTTCTCTCTGGCATATTTTTTACTTGGTTTGAAATGCACACTAGCTTACCGAGATAGTTTTGGAAGCGCTTGCTGTCCAATACAATCGGTGAATTCAAAAAGAATTGATACCGGTCATTTTTGACGTGCACAAATCGCATTCTGGCCGTAATGGAAGTGCTCAGAAATCCGTCTTCGTGTTCCCAAAAGTCCGGGTTTCTTGGATTCCGAGTTTGGTCGGGGCTGTACCGGAATGCGGGTTCCTTGACCAGCAGGCTGTCGTCAATGGCTTTCAACGAATCCTTGATGTATTCTTTGATTTCGTTCCATTCAGTCAGGATAATGCTTGCGACAGTAGGTTTGTCCTTGAGGTTTTCTCTTCGAATGTAGAGCTTGTAGGCTGTAAGAAAAAAAAAAAAACACGTTTAATCATGTATTCAGGCGTGCTTTGGTTCGAAGCTCCATTTTTTTTGTAAATAGAACAAAAGACTTACACTGCGTATGTTTGTCGAACCCCAGCCGCATTCGATAAGTCAAAGTGTAGCCAAATTTGACCACAACATCTTCGTCATCAAAGAAAATGTCCCGATTGTTTTCCGTGTATTCAACTTTCTCAATTTTTTTCATGTAAGTCTCCTCGGAATTTGAAAAATTTTCAGTGTAGTCGAGCTCCACATCTTTAGATGTACAGGGCTGTTCTGTCTCTTGCCCTCCACTCAACAGTGCGTGTGCAGATGCACGTCTTTTAGTTTTGCGGGCTTCATCAGCGCTACTGTCGTCGCTTTCTACAGCCACCCGCTTTCGGAACGCAGGGACCTTCTGCTGCTTTGTTTTTTCTAAAATTTAAAAAGTTGAAAAGTAATTTATATCAAGTCTTTATGGTTGGCTTTGAGCTAAAATGCACAATATAGTTTAAAATAACAAAAGTTCTAAACAAACACTTACCAGAAATTTTAGAGAGAGACATGGTTGTCGGATACTGTTGGCGAGCGTGAACTTGTGATGTGACAAAGGAGGCTTCGGAATCTGAATGGTTTGCTTTCTCCACCGCCGATACTATTAAGAGTAGTGACGTTTTCAAAGCTAGAAACTTTCACTGCTGCAGAGATAGTTGTGTTTTGGAAAGCTGTGCTTTGAGTCTCTTTATGAATACTGGGCGGGGCAAGGGGCGGACAAAGCAACTAGACTAGAACTGGGTTTTTAAACGTTTCAATGCTGTACAATTTTTCTTTTTCCACTTGTTTTGTTTTGGGTTGTTGAAGCTAGAACCTAACATTCTTGGCCGAGATGAGAACGAAATCTCATCCAAAGAGACTTCGTCTCGTCTGTTACAATAACATTCAGGCTCTTAAAAATTCACAGTCTATCGAGCGTTGCCACCAAATTGAACTCATTGTGAGAGAAAGTTATAGCGAGTGTAAACTGTGCAACCTATTCTGGGACGGACATTCTCAGAGCCCATGCTTTCACCCTTCTTCTCCATTATCAATTGAAGAAGTCCTGTGCAGCATCCATAACTGGACTTCCAAGGAGCCATTTGACTTTGGAGGATTTACATTTACGGTGGGAAAACCACAGAGAAACTGTCAATCCGGCTTATGCCTCGCCATTCAAAACAAGTTTGGAGTTATTTACTGTGCGCCACTGCCAATTTCCTCTATTCGACATTCAATTTTGTAAAACAAAATGGAAGAATACTTGTCCGGTGAAGACGAGAAAAGAAAGCGTAAACTCCCAAAAGAAAAAAAACAAAAAGCGCTCAATCCCCTTAGTGTGGACGATTTTATTAATTATGCAAAAACTCAAGAAGTGCTTAGGAGCTTTCCTGAAGCAGATCCTGGAGAACTCAATGCAAAACAGCGAAGTGTGTATGACTTTATCACATTTGGCTTAAAGCACAACATACAACGACGTTTGTTGTGTGTCGGCCAGGCTGGTACAGGTGGTAGAAAATTACACCTCCATTCTCTGGTAATTAGGAATTAACCTTTTTATGTTCAATCCAGGAAAATCTTACTTGGTTGCAGCGCTAAGAAAATACTGCAGAGAAAACAGGAAAAAGCTCCGTGTGATGGCGTTCACAGGAGCAGCAAGGTATAAAATGCATACTTAATCATACGATGCTTTCCTTTGTCAATTTTTATTTCAAACTAGCTTTAATGTGGGAGGTTCAACTATTCATTCGGAACTCTCAATTGGCATGTGTTTTCGTCGCCATCCTCCACAAAGGGGAATTGAGTTTCCGGCCGCACGCCTCAAGGGAATCAAGCTCCTCATACTGGATGAGATCTCGATGATTGGGATTGAACTTTTGGGATATATGGACCTTCGTCTCCGCGCAATATTCAAGACGAATGAAACGTTTGGGGGCATTTCCAGTGTTCTGCTTCTCGGTGACTTTCTTCAACTTCCACCCGTGGGAGACCGCCCTTTGTTTCGGCTAAACAGAGATGCTTATGGTCTAGAAGCCGCTGGAATCTGTTGCTACCAGTCTATTACCGATTCTATCATATTGGATCAAGTCTTGAGACAAGGCCCAGAGGAGAAAATGTTCCGAGATATTCTCTCAAACATACGAGCGGGGAGAATTACTCCCGAACACGAAAGAATTTTGACTACACGAGAAATTTCAAAACTTGGACTCCAAGAGCTTGAACAGTTTTTGAAGGCCCCATTTCTCTTTGCTGAAAACGACCGTCAGCAGAAGTACAACCAGTACGTTATGATAATTGAAACGCTTTTTTTTTTGTAAACCATTTAAATATGGTTTGTTTTTAGACATGTAATTGTTTAATTAATAAGCATTTTTTTGGCAATATTTTTAGGTTTAGGCTTGACGAAATGGCAAAAGATAACAAGACAATTGTCGAAATTCTTAGCAAAGACTCTTTTCGCGGATGTAAAGTATCTCCGGCTAATTCTAGTTCGGGGTTGCTTCGCGTTTGTGTTGGAGCGAGGATCATGCTGACTTCAAACCTCTTTGTGGCGGGTGGTGAGTTTCGGCCATTAGTAATTAGAAACACTTTTTTTTTTCTCAAACTGAAATTTTATTTACTAAGGGCTTGTTAACGGTGCCATGGGTACCGTTACGGAAATTTGCACAGAGAGGGATGAAGACGGATTCCCAAAGTACATCTTCATTAGACCGGACCGCTACTACGGAGTGTCTTATGCTTTACGCCAGGACATCCCATTGGTGGCCATTGAGCGCCCATTTTATAATACGGAACTGAAAAAAACTATTAAACGGAAGCAGTTTCCTATGATTCTCAGCTTTGCAGCCACTGTCCATAAGGCTCAGGCGGGTTAATATTGATTTAAATATAATTAAACTTGTCACTAATTTTTGATTGATTTTATTATAGGGTCAGACGATGAATAAGGTGGTACTTGGTATTCCACCGGCGGGAACGTCTCTGGGAATGTGGAGGTCAATGAGTCCTAACCTCTTTTATGTAGCCATCGGTAAATTACGGAATATCGCATTTTTATTTATCTCAGTTTTAGTGAGGTAAATTTCATTCAAGTCGGATATAATTTTACATGCAGGACGGTCTCGAACCTTGGACGGAGTACTCTTATCTCAACAATTTGACAGATATTTAGTGATGAGCCGAGGCGTCTACCAGGAACAGTGTGACGCTGAATTTGCCCGTCTTCGGAACCTTGAAAAAGCCACCCTTTCGAGAATTAATTCTTTCTAAGGCAAAGTTTTAAAATTTTGAGAGATAGTTTTCATGTTCATTTTTTTAAAGCTTGGTGATCTCTAACAAAAATTTTACTGTAGTGTGAAATTTAGTGTGTACTATAAGGATATAAGATTGAATATTTTCTGTGCCGTTCAGTGGTTTCGAGTTTTTCTAGCAAAGTATTTATTGTAATTGTATTGTATATTTTTGTGTAACTTTCATAAAACAAAAAAATGTCTACAAGTAGGGCGATTAAGAAAAAATATTTAGACACGAATTCTCCAGGCAGCTTTGCTGGATTTCCAGCCTTTTCAAAAACAAATCAATATAAGGATTTGAATAAAGTGCGTCATGTGTTGTCTGGAATCGATGCCTATACACTTCATAAACCTGTTCGAAAAAAAATTAAGACGAGGCCCACGCTAGTTTTTTTTCCACATATGAGTTATGCAATGGATCTTATGCAAATGAGTAGAAAAGTACAACGTAAGGAAAAGTTTTCATTTTGTCTCCTCTGCATAGACATGTTCAGTAGATATTTGTACGCAAAAATTTGCAAAAAGAAGACCGCTGCTGACGTTCTAGAAGCTCTACAGGCTATTTTCAAAGAGTCTGGGGTAAAGACAGAATAACTATTTTTCATGCTTTTGATTAATGAAAATTATTCATTTTTTTTTCGTAGAAGTATCCCCACTTCCTTTTGGCCGATAAAGGATTAGAATTTTGGAATAAACTCATGGGCGCCTATTTAAATCGTTTTAATATCCATCTTTACTCTGTGAGAACGCCTAGAAAAGCAGCGCAAGTAATTTCCCACTTTGTAAATTAATTTAGTAGTCGGTTTAAATTAATTGACCATTTTAGGTTGAGAGAGTAATTTCTACAATCAGAAAGGCCATCTCAAGGGCGCTAGTAGCCGAACCTAGAGCTACAATAAAGTCTCTGCTACCAAAAGTCGTTGCCAACTATAATAATCGGTAATCACGTTAAAACGAATAATTTGATTGAGCAAGCAACAATCAGATACAGAATAAAATGCAATTTCCTCTGTACAAAGATATCACAGCACAATAAAAATGACTCCGGCACAAGCAATATTGCCCGAGAATAAGGCTCAAGTTTTTATTAACGTTTATCGAAAGTTGATTGAGTCAAAGCCTGTGACGCCCAAGTTTAAGGTAATTATGGGAATATTTATTTTATATCTTATTTACTTTTAATTATTCTTTGCAAAATTATCAGGTTGGAATGTACGTAAGAATATCGCGCAATCGCCTTACCTTTGAAAAGTCAAATACGCAGGGCTACTCGACACAAATTTTCAAGTAAAATTTGCATAGTCTTACATAATTGGCATAAAACGCTAACTTATTACACTAATTTCTGTGCCTTCCAAAGGATCAGAAAGGCTATAAAGGCTTCGCCGCCATTTTACTATCTGTCAGACTTAAAAGGAAATGAAGTTATCGGTAAATAATCAGTCTTATATTGTCAATTGAAGGAAACACTTGTGTATTGACAATTAAATATATTTGAATTACAGGTTCATTTTTAAATGAAAATCTCGTTCAGGTTGCTCTACCTGTAGAAAAGCAGTAGTAAAATGGATAAACAATGGAGTCCATTCTCTCGATACGTAACGTTAGTCAGTGGTGCCTCAGAGCAGTATTTTCCCTCCAACAACTCGAGCAGTTTTCGAAACAAGCTCCTGGAACCAATCAAATGCGAGGAGTTGTTGCCAATTGAAGTTGCGCTTTGTGATCTGTGGTACTATCCTAAATCATCTCCCACAAAAGCAATTTTTGGACATGAGCCTTCTGATGACGAAATCAGTGTTAATCATCGCTATAGTTCTGAAATTTATGTATACAGAAAGGAGGGGGAGAGCTATTATCATTTATTAAACAAAAGCAATGAGTTGTTTCAAAAGTACTTTCCCAACATGAAGCTTGGATTAGAGATAAAATCTGATTCTATTGCATTTTTTATCTTGCGTAACGACGATGAAGAAAGAATTGTGGAAATACAAAAGACTTTTGCACAGGCAATGGGTTTTGACGTCAATGTATTTCCCAAGGGAGAAGTTGTGGGAAAATATTCAGTCAGCCAATCACTGTTGGATCAAATTGACGTTACCCTACCTCTTACCTACCTCATTTATCGTGAAAAGAATGAGACTGTAAAAGTATCGGAACCAACTGAAAAAACCGTCGATGGGTTGATACAAGCCATGAATCATGCTTTAATAGGCAATGAAATCAAATTTACGTACGCGGGGAATGAGTTGGCAGTAGATGGGCTGTTTGGTACAGGCTACTCGGTAAGATTATCTCCTTTGATGGAGTCAATTTTTGGGCTCATTTCTCCTTGTTGGTTCAATATTAATAAGCAATCAAGTCCAAGCAAGGCAAGTATCAACTTTGGCTTAGAATCAAATAATCTCGTAGTCCTTGCGGATGTCGTTGAGCATGGGTTTTTTGGCAAGATGACTATTCCGTATGTGGCATTGTTTTCCGCCGACAAAGAGCAATCAGTCAAATCGTCTTCATCTGTAATCGTCCCAGTGCATAAATCCCACCCGCAGCGTCAATATTTTCCTTTAAACTCTTCTCTTGATGTCATAAAGGAAATAGAAATTCAGCTCCATAATGAAAATTTGGAGCTTCTACCAATTTCACGAGAAAAAGAAACTATAATTACTCTTCATTTTCGAAGTAGAAAATTTTAAATTGGTCCAACATCAATAGCCTTTACGTCATTTGACATTTGTTAGTTCCAGTAGCAAGACACGGTTGTTTATGTTAGAAGTGACTTGTGAGGACGGAATCTGCAGGCTAAAAAAAACCAAAATGGACCCCAGATTGGTCAGTCGCCAAATTGGTTTGGGAGGATTGACCCCAATCATCTATCCGTACTCTATTCCAATGGTTAGTAGTAAACAGCCTGGAAGTCGCGAAAAGAAGCGCAAAAAATCAAAAAAGCAAGTGGGGAGAGGAAACAAGAAGCGCGGAAGAAAGTCAAAGCATCCGAGGCGGGGAAAACCCAAGAGAAAGGGCAAAAAGACCTGTGGAAACGTCCCTCAAAAGCCGCTGAAGTCTTTGGCAAAGGGAAAGCAAAAGGGACGCAAAACGTCTTCGAGCAAAAAGAAAGCAAGCACCAGTGACGCAATTTTTTAGAAAATATAATTTGCCGCAACCTTAAATCAACTTGTCAGTGCTTCGCGGAATCACGCAAGAGAAGGAATAGAATATTACTGGTGGAGCTCGTACTATTGTTGAACTAAGATGGCTAGTGAATCCTTATTGGAGAAGGCTTCTCGTCCAAACTTTGTGTCTAGTTTGGACATTTTTACACCACCAGCAATGGACATTAGTCTGATACAGTCAGACTACATCCAAATTGCTCCCACAAATACTGTTCGCGACAATCCTCTCATTAATTTTAATTTGGAGGGAAAATTGGCAGAAAATATTTACGTAGATTACTCAAGCAGTTATTTTTACATCAAAGCGAGGGTCTTGAATTCTGACTCGACGGTTTTGCAAGATGCTGACAAGGTGGCAATTTCTAATCTTTTCTTTTACAACATGTTTCAAAATTTGCAAATAAATGTTGCGGGTCAAGTAATGTCTGATGCTGGAACAATGTACGCCTACAGAGGAATTCTCACGACTCTGTTGGGGAAAGGGAGCGATTTGAAAAGCAGTCTCTTGAGTTCAATAATGTATTACCCGGACACGATACAGGACACTTTCAGTGACGACAACGACGGATGGAAGGCTAGAAGGGACCTTTGCAAAGGTTCCAAAATGTTTGACCTCTTGGGCCGTCCGTCGGCCCCGTTGTTTGAAATTGGAAAGTGGGTACCGGGAAAAGTGCGTGTTGAAATGACATTTACAAAACATCGAGCAGCATTTGCACTCGACTCAAGCCTCGAAAAAAGTTTTACATTTTCTATTGAAGACGCTAAATTGTTTCTAAAAGTCAACACCATCTGTCAACCAATAATGTCAAGGCACCAAAAACTATTTAATTCGGGTTCCAGAGCAACTTACTGTTACCGTGACATTCAGTTGCTCAATTTTGGGATTCCTTCTGGGGTATCTCAGTTTACGACTGAACAGCTATTTGCGTCCAGGAAGCCATCATTTATCGCTCATTGCGCTCGTTGAGTCTGATGCTTTTCTGGGTAACTTTAAAAAATCTTGTCAAAATTTTCAACCATTTGGTGTGACGTCAGTCAGCATCACAGGCGACGAAATGTCATCACCATTCTACAAGGAGCTTGTCTCGGACTACTCTAATGGACTCTACCTTCAACCCTTCAACTCTATTTTTTCCTGCCTTGGCCAGAGCATAAGCGGAAATGGAATCGACAGGGATATGTTCAAGGTCGAGCTTCAATTTTTATATATGTAGAAGTGAAACAATTCCATCTTTGTCATTTGTTACAGGACGGGCATTGTATTTACGTGTTTGAAATTTCGCCTTCAGCCGGCTCAACAGAACTTCTGCCATTTCAACATTTAAATATGAGGGTAAGTCTTTGCTGAATATATTAAATAATGATATATTCTTGGCTCTGGTGTAAATGATTTTGTCACAATAGGTCTCAATCAAGTTTTCGGCAGCAACAACCAAAAATATTCACGTCATCGTTCTGGGAAGTTTTAATAATTTAATGAAGATTGACAAGTCTATGCAACCCGAATTTATCCGAGAGTAAAAGAAATGGATAGTGACGAACTGAGGGCAGGGATGCGATGTATTACCCACTGCACAAACCCATGCATTAGGACATTTGTAATTGCAAATGACGAAATGAAAAAAATCAGCCCAAAAGCTCCCTTCGCATGCATTCAAAATACTGGAAAATTGCGGTCTCCTGGTGAGCAAATCACATACATTAAGAGCTATAGCTTGTGATTTTCTTTAAAATAAATTGGCTAAATTTTACTTTAATAGGATATCACTGGGTTTTATGGACGCAACTCGCTCCTATGAAGGTTGTTTATTTTGATAGCCTAGGTCAGAGGCCGCAATACTACAATCTACAAATGCCGTTTGGATACAAGACCCGTATAATAGAAAGTAGTGTTAGTCCCATTCAATCTGCACATAGCGATGTTTGTGGTCAATTTACGTTGTATATTTTTAATGAGTTGGCTAAGGGAAAAAGACTACCACACATTTTGAGACAATTTAGCGATAGGAATTTGAAAGAAAATGAGCGAATTGTAACAAATTTTAAAAATTCTTTAAGTAATTGCATTAAACGTAAGAATTTTAACTGGAGTTGTCAAACGAGTAGACCAAAATCCGATTGGTAATCAACAAAATTCTGTAAATAAAATGATGCTTTGAAAATTGTATTTTCCATTTTTCAAGTTTCTATGGCAACTGATTCTGCAGAGTCGAGTGGTGGGATTTGGCCTAAATTTTGGCAACGTGTTCTATATGCTATTGCCATCATTCGAGCTAAATTTCAGGAACGCCTACACTTGGGTTTCGTAGTTAAAGTTTAAAGCAGCAGAAGTAATAGTATTAGCATTAGGAGTAATAAATTGTAGTCAAAGTTGGTAGTATTAGTCGTCCGTTTTAGCAATCCGTTTTGTATAAAGCTCTAGTTATTATATTTTCATAGTCAGTCGGAAACTGAATTTCGTTCGAACAGGATGGAGCCCTTGAGCAAAGTTTTTGCGTTTTGCGGTCTTTTGGTAGGGTTCTCCGTTATCCAGGGTACAGTAGCAGCACAGCAAGGTATATTGAAGGTATATTTGAGTCAGTTAAGTTTTTTTTTTAATTTTACAACCT